>JAAGKR010000322.1:0-71993 GCA_011419295.1 Clarias macrocephalus | reverse complement strand
GGAGGTGTGCTAATAACTCCCAGCTGAGTCCCTGTAATGTGTAAGTGGTGTAAGTGGTGTCTCTTCCACAAGTTTGCAACAAGTTATTTTTCAAAGATTAGGCGTTCCACTCGCTCGATGTTTGCTGGAACGACCGTACTGTCCTTAAAGTCTTCTGTAAAAATCAATGATAAATGATAAAGATCAGCAAATGTCCTGGATTGACTTGAACACCCCCTTTTTTTTTAGTAAAACTACATCATATTATAAAAATATATGCAGCCCACGGATAAATACCATACATACGTCTCTTATGTAAGGATGTTTCTATAACATAATGTCCATGTATTACAAAGCAATTTGCAAAATGATCATTTATTTTGCATATATTTACTTTTGCATCATATTTAATATTTAATAAATATTTTCTGCTCTTTTAAAGCTCCCTTTAAAACCAAATAAATTCTGATCATCTTTTACATTATAGCAGCTACTGTACAGTCATGTCCAAAAGTTTCTCCGCCTAGTTTGTTTTTTCAATGTCATTTTTTTATGTATCGACGTAATAAAAATCATCTGATGGTAATAGGTCTCCGTGTTAGGCAAGTCATCCTACAACGTGCCATTATTTATTTAACAAAAATGAAGCCAAAAATAATAAAAACATGTGGGAAATACTGAGTAACACTTTACAACATTGCTTCAGTTCAATGAGGATTTTGATCATTCGCTTATGCACAGCTCTCTAAAGGTCGCACCACAGCATTTCAATTGGGTTGAGGTCCATTCCAAAAGCTTGATTTTTCAGTCCTGTGGCTACAAAAATAAGCCCAAATCATCACCCCTCTACTGCCGTGCTTGAGAGTGGGTATGAGCTGCTTCTGCTGAAACGCTGTTTGGGTTTCACCAAAAATGGCACTGGCCGAACAACATTAAGGCCAAACAAATCAACTTTTGGCTAATGTGTCCTAAGTGTCCTTCTTTGTTCCAGAAGTTGTGGTTTGTTCTGATGTACTTTTCTGAACCCCAGTTTTGCTTCCATCTTCTTTTAGTCAGAAGAGACGTTTTCCTGGCAACCCTTCCAAAGAAGCAATACTTGTTCAGTCTTCTTCTAATTGTGCTGTCATGGTCGTTACCATTTAGCATACTTAGTGAGGTCTGTAGTGAGATGTAGCGCTTGTTTTTTTTTTTATTCTGCTTTTATAGAGGTCTGCACACCCACTGATGATCAGTTAATCAAGGTCTGATGACTGACAGCACCTGGCTATAACTTACCCTCTTAAGTCCTGTGAAAGCAGTTAGGGGGTACTTAGTATTACCTGCATGTTTTTTGTTTTTGGATTAATTTTTGTGAAAAAAGTTTAGAGTTTGTTGTTTGTCAAAGGTTTTATTTGCCTAATACTAAGACCCACTATGATAAAAATAAAAAGAATGTATTATGTTTTTACACAAAAACACATACAGTAGAATTAAAAGGGGTTACTAACTTTTGAACATGATTGTATGAAGAGTAATTTCTGGACTTTCAGTCTGTCGTATTTTTACTTTCTTTCTTGAAGTTGAGACAAAATGTAGCTTGTCGTATTACAGAGAAACCAGAAGAACAGAAGAGCCGCTGTCATGGGTCCAGTGGTGCTGAAACAGTTAAATCTCTGGGGTACTGATTGGAAGGTTGTGGGTTCAAGCTGCCACTGTTGTGCCCTTGAGCAAGGCCCTGGATGACCCTATGCTTTGACTGACCCCAGATACTTAAGACCTAAAAATATTTTCACTGTGCTCTAAGGTACTTGTGACAAATAATAATAATAATAATAATAATAATAATAATAATAATAATAAAATACTACTACTAATAATAATAATGTAACTATGACAGAAATTAAACTTTTTCTTTATATTTTTGCCCATCTATTTGATTAATCCATACATTATTTTATTTAAAAAACAAATTATAATTATTTTAGTTATTATTAAATTTACATTTATTCGAAAATTAGCATTTTTAAAAAATATTATTAACAATTATTTATTTTCATATCAGGGGTCATGCTTTGGCATAAAACACCATTCTAATCCGTAAGCGTTCTACTTCAAACCAGCTATTACATACTTCTGTAATCTTCAGTAACTGAAAGGTGCATATTAGTATACTGTACATCAGCGTACATCTGTGTTCTTTTAGGATCCAATGACACACAATTTAAATAAAGAGGAGAAAAGACATCAATGTGCAGGATTTGTATTTCTTTCTTGCTGATCATTAAATATTCGTTCTGATTATCTTTTCGATAAAAACGTTAACCAGCTTCACCGGCAGCTGTGCACACCCACGCCATCATGCTTCACAGATGTGCTGATGTGCGTTTGATCACGAGCAGTTCCTTTTCTTCTCTCTTTCTTTTGGTAAATCTTTAACACACCTGTCCATAAAACCACCTCCCAGCCCTACAGGCTTTAAAAGTATTTTTAGCAACGTGTAATCTGGCCATGCTGTTCATGAAGTTTACTGATGATTTACATCCTTTTGTAAACCATCTGAGCTCGCACTCGTTCATTCCTCTTTTTTCATGGCGCTCAAAACCCACTCGGTAAGAAGGCATTGATTAGTTTTCTATAACGGCAGCTCTGACTGTAGTTAAGGTTACAGGGTTTGTTTAATGCACTTAAAGTTGCCAAAGTTAATAATGAAGCATTGACTTCATTGTTTAAATCTTAAAAACAGATTTCTTTCATATGGTGTTATTTAAAAAAAGGTTTGAGATAAAATAATGTGTACAAATATTTAACTGTACTAGTACTCTTTGCAGGTTTTAGTATCTTGAAATTATTTAGGGTAAATGTTGTATATTTTATGATTAACCTAAAAAGGTGGTTTAAGCAAGACCAGTTAAAATGAATCAGGTTTAGACCTCTAGCTGTTAAGCTGGCAGAGTTTTAGTGATTTTAAATAGTTTTTTCATAGGGTGTAACCAGAGTTTAACAGTAACTACAGTTTTAACAATGACTATGAAGACTATATTACTTTCAAATGATGAGGTGTTTGCTATTTATTAGTATCTAACGTTTGTTACACTGCATTGGGAAGATATTATTGCAGGAAGAGATAAATACTTTGCTGAAGTTGTACCAATATTTTATTTCCTTTGACAACTGAAACAACAATTTCACAAGTTAACACAATATCTGAGGCGGCATGGTGGCTTAGTGTTTAGCGTCTGGGCTTGCACCTCCAGGGTCGAGGGTTCGATTCCCACGTCTGTGTGCATTAGGTTTGTATGTTCTCCTCGTGCTTGGTGGGTTATTTCCGGGTACTCTGGTTTCCTCCCACAGGTCAAAGACATGCAGATTAGGTTAATTGCCATTCCCAAAGTGCCTGTAGTGTGTGAATATGGACTGGAGGTTCTACGATGGGTGTAAAAATAGGAGTAAATACAATGATCACCACTGGCCTAAAGAGGTTCCTAGATGGATGGGTGGAGCTCAATATCTGGCTTTGTGTTTCTCCTATCCAGAGTAACTTCTTACCTAGTTATGTTACACAAGCGTTCTTCTTGTTCCGGCATTTTCCATCAGAGTCTCAGGTGCGAGCTGGCTGAAATCTTTAACATTTTAGCTGTGCTTTTGATCACTTGACCCTCCAATAGCTTAAAAAAATATTTGTATACTGACAATTTTCGCAGGTTATTTAGCTTCAGAAACCTCAGAAATGTAAAAAAAAATGTTAACCTCAAAATACTTACCTGGCTAAAGTGATACCATGATCCAGAAGGTGGTCCGCTCTAGCTCTAGGATTGAACCCCTTGAGAATTCCCTAAATGTGGGAATCTTGAATGCATAATTTCTGATAGTGTAGGACTATGTTTCCATTTTCCCCCAAACTTTTTTATTACATTTATTTTTCTTTTTAAAAGCAGTGAAGGCTCAAAGATTTACATGTATGGCCCTGCGTAACTCATCAGAAGGTCAGGAATTTGATTCCCCAAGCAGAGAAAAGAATTTCATTATGCTGCGAAATATATTTGACAAATAAAGGCATCTTCTTCTTCTTCTATTCCATCAGTCAAAATAATAAAAATGCACATGTTTATCCTGATTTCAGTGTTCTGCATATCTGGTGATCTGGGACACATCTTTTAAATTTGGCCCATGCAAACACAATCAGGTTCAGGATCCACACTTTCACACACATTATCTCAGCCATATAATACACTCACACTAAGGCCACAGCTTAACCCTTTGATTTTCATAATCATACACTACATAACTGTCAGGTTAAATGTTTCTTCTTCGATGTCCTCTGTCTGTAGGCACTCTACCTTATGAGATAAAGATCGTGATAGCGGGAAACCATGAGCTGACCTTCGATCAAGAGTTCATGGCTGATCTGATCAAGCAGGACTTCTACTACTTTCCCTCCGCCTCCAAGCTGAAGCCTGAGAACTACGAGAACGTTCAGTCGCTGCTCACCAACTGCATCTACCTGCAGGACTCGGACGTTACCGTTAGAGGTTTCCGCATCTACGGCTCACCGTGGTGAGTCTCCAGTGTTCTGTCTGTCTGTCTGTCTGTCTGTCTCACTTCTGCGTCTTGCCATATCTTTATGAGCTGTAACCCTGGCAGAGACTGTGTCAGGTATCTGTGCCCACTTTATGACCAATGCATACACCATGTGATAAGAAACTGAATTGTTCTGTGATAGATATGTGTTTTGTAATCTATCAGAGTAGAACATGATGAGGCGTGTGCAATGAAGCAGAGTTAAGGTACCACCCCAAAGATGATTATTTTACATATTATTTTATTTATTTATTCTAAAATAGAATTTCATGCGTTTTCCCCATTTATCGTGAAGTTTAATTACAGCGGAACCTCAGCGATTGAATTTGTTCTGGAGGCGAGTTCTTAAAGCGAAACTTTGTATAGTGATATGAATTTTCCCATAGGAAGTAATGTAAATGCAGGTAATCCGTTCCATCCGTCCAAAAATATTACAAATATCACAAAAAATGTGCGGAAAATGACGTCGTTTTTAAACGCATGCCGGAGGCAAATGTCGCGGCCTGAACATCCAAACTTCCGCCTGCATCTCAAGTCTTCCTGCTGACTCTCAGAGCCTGGGGTTTTACACAGTACAAACAATCTCTTATTCGGCTTTAGTACAGTGTACAATAATCCAATGAGATATTCCACACATTATTATATAGTAGGCTTTCTGTTAGATGATACTTTCAGCACACGGTACGTGCCCACATGGGATCAGCTGTATCATTAAGCTTAATCTATGACAAGCCTCTAAATGAGATGTTTTTATAAAATATATATAGAACTGATAACATATCAGAATAAACACACTAATTAGTATGATATAAACCGGTAACTTGAGTGACAGCTGGGATTACTGTAATGGCAGGTCTGATATTGTGTAGAAATAAGAAAAGGCAAGACTTTGGCAGTACTGTGGTTTTAAAGCCATATACAGTATGTTGTTGTAGTAAAGCAGTAGAAGCTCAACACTCTGTCAGCGTTACAGTACATTATGGCGGAATTGCAAATGAACAAAACAGCTAGAGGTCCATTAACTGCCGATAAATTATGTTTTCTGGATCATTAACAGATGTAGAACTTACAGGTGAAGAGTTTTATTATGTACATATTTAAAAAAAAAAAAAAAAAAAACAAGATGATAGAGGGAGCAATGTGTTTGTTTAAAACAGAGCATTACTCATGTCAGGATTTTAAACGTATTATTTTGCTGTTGTGTGTCATGACAATGCAGTCTTCTGGTCATCATTCTGGTGTTTGGACTTGTAACGCCTGTATATGACCTGGGGATTTCGAACTGCCCCTGCTGACTGAACGTCCTCAGACTTAATACAGGAATGTAATAGTGTTACTGCATTACATGTAGTCTTACAGCGGCCAAACTCCAAACAACACTGAGACGAAGGGGTGCGACTGGAGTGAGAAGTGGGACGTTCGCCTCTCTCTCTCTCTCTCTCTCTCTCTCTCTCTCTCTCTTCCCGTCTCCCCCTTGTCTGTTTGTCACCATATGTTGCTCTGTGTTCCCTTCCCCCTCAAGTCCGCCTCTATTTTTGCTCCATCTCTTCCCAGTTCCCCCATTGTCTGTCTCTCGTTAACACTTCTGCTGGCATCCCTCTGCGTCCAAGGCTGTATTTCCTCCTGATCAGACACACACTGTCTCATTGTGCTACTTTCCTCCCACTTAGGGAATGTAATTGCTTGTAAGAAGACTTAGGCATTACCACGTACAATGGCGAGACGAAAGGAGAAAGGAGAAAAGAAGCTAAACCTATGTGGGCATGGGTTTGTGTGTGTGTGTGTGTGTGTGTGTGTGTGTGTGTGTGTGTGTGTGTGTGTGTGTGTGTGTGTGTGTCGTGGGTGGGGTGGGGTGCGTTTCTTCTCCCTCAGGGCTGTGTATTGATGCCTGGCGTGGGACGTATCGGTCCCTTGTGTCGGATAATTGGTTTTCAGAGTTTGCTTGGTTGCTTGTTGTGTAGGTGAGCGAGTGTGTGTGCAGACCTGTTTTATAAAAAAAAACATGAATTTGATAAAAGTGTGTGCATGGGTTTATTTCTTTGTCCTCAGAAGGATAGGAAAATCTGACAGGAGTGAACTTGTGGGGACGCTCCGGTCCAAGGAGGCAGGTTTAATAATAATAATAATAATAATAAAAATTAAAATAATAATAATTTAAAAGTTTTCTTTACTAGGGTTAAGGCTAGGGTTACATTTAGGTCTAACATAGCATTCATTTGAAGAGAAGAAATGTGTGCGTGTGTGTGTGTGTGTGTGCATGCTGTTGTCTTTGTCATACAACTTGATTCAAACAATCTACTTAAATGTGTCACAAAGTCACCAGCTTTGTGTGTGTGTGTGTGTGTGTGTGTGTGTGTGTGTGTGTGTGTGTTCACTTTGCTTTTCATCCTTTCATACCATCATCAGTTTTTTTTGTCACTCCATGTCGGACATGTATCTCCCCGGCGCGGGATGGAGCAGCACCGGTCTCCATGGTGATGTTGTTCCGCCAAAAAAAAAAAAAAGGAGAGAGGGCTTTCTGGACCAAGCCCATGTTGCCGCGGGTGACGGCTGCCTCTGATCTGAGCATCAGCTCCATCTATGTTTTATCTCTTTATCCTCTCATCCATAATTCCAGATCTTTCCTCTCGCTTCATCCCTCCATCAAAGGTGCACATATCTGAATCTCATCCCTCGCTCTGTCTCTGTTCTCCGTCCTGTTCCTCTCTCACGCCTCACTTTTGACAACTACGCCATCCATCACGTCTTTTCTTTCTTCTTCACTCCTGTCAATCTTCTGTCTTCTGTCAGACTACGAGGTCAGTGATACCCATGTCTGTCTCGTGTTTGTCTTTGTTGTAGAAGATGCACACACACTCACACACACACACACACACAGACACACACACTGAGTTGTTTAGTGGACTAAATGAGATCCTGGCACACTGCATTTTCCACTAAATCTCGACTATTTGTCATGCGGTGATTCTGGAATGAAAGGGACAGCATGGGGGAAACATGTGCCGCGTTTTTCTGTTCTGCTGACGCTAATGCAAGTTTACAAGTCATTTGTCATCCCACAGAAACGTGTGTGTGTGTGTGTGTGTGTGTGTCTGGGTGTCTATGCGTGTGTGTGTAAGGGGGTGAGACTAAAGACAATCTGATGTTGGTGTAAATGGTGTATTAAAGATAGCCATGCCTTCTGGAATCTTCTGTAGAGACATCACAACCTTTTATACACACACACACACACACACACACACACACACACACACACACACACACACACACACACACACTGTTTGGGCTTGTTTGAGGACTATATGCGTGTGTGTGTGTGTGCATGTATGAGTGTGTATTTACCAAGGCTGTCAGAATCAATCCCACTTTTCATGTACTACATTGGATTTTCATATTCTATCTTTTAAACCAAACCCGAATATATACATGTTCTCGAAAAAATTTCTGAAAAAAAAGTGCAACATTTTATACAATTCTGTAATATATATGTAAAATATACATTAATGGGGACCTATTATGCAAAATTCACTTTTTAGTCATGTTCAGACATTCAGATGGGTCTCCAGCATGTATATTCAAACAAAAAAGCCATTTTTTTAAAAAATTAATAATTGTATTGGCTCAGGCTAAAACAAGCCAATTAGATTTTGATTAGAATTAGAATCCAATTTTTAAATTGACATTTGTTTGTATTTGAAGCGGTAAAACGCTGCAGTTCCTCTATGATCCTACAGGTGGAGCACCTTAGCACAGCGTCCTGTTTGGGAAGCGTGGATTATTTGATAGGTTTGTTATGATTGTAGCAAAAACTAGTCTAAAAACAAGTATTGAATCGAGATAGTTATGAGATCGTGATACTAATATAATACAAATCGAATCAGCAGCTACAGTGATATCGGGATAACATCGTATCAGGCGCTCCCTGGTGATTCCTGTCCCTATTTTTTCTAGCGTTAGATTGTGTTGTGTCAACTGTACAAAATGAGTTACTATAGCAACGATAACGCATTACAACTCTTATATAAAGCTGTGATTTGAGTAAAATCCAGCTCTAGCGATTCAGGGCTGCTGTTAGAGGAGATTATCAGCACATTCTGACCAATCAGGAGGAAGAATTCAGCAGCGCCGTGTTGTAAAGCTAACAGATTTCATGCTTGCGGTTCAGTACGAGCTGACCCCACGTGGCGCGGTGAGCTAGTTTTGGACGGATTGATTTAACAGGATGTCGAGCGGAGAAATTAGTAGTCCAAGTTTGTCACTGATCAGTTGCCTCGTCTCATCTCCCCTTCCCTCCCTCCCTCCCTCCCTCCCTCCCTCCCTCTGTCCCCCTCTTTTCCCTCTCCATTTGTCTCTAGGCACTGAGCTGGTTTGAACATGGCAGGGGGCTCAGTGATTTCTGCTGAGCACAACACGTGCCGAATTTGGACAAAGACTGATGAAGCGTGCACTGTAGCTCTCCGCGCTCCCTGAATCCGCTCGGTGGCTGTTGTGCTGTTATGCTGTTGTGCTGTTGTGTGTGTCTAACTGTTATTTGAAAATGTTCATCTAAATGATGTTGATGAAGGCTTTGAGGAGCCCGTCACGCAGTCAGCCACGGATGGTGGAGGGAAAAAGGCAGAGTGGAGAGAGAAGCGCTGTTTTTTCCACATGAAAAATAAAAATCGAAGACGTGTCAGCGACGCAGTGACTCCACGAGAAATAATTAACGGCAGACATGCAAAAGACTCCGTAATTAGATTTTTTAATTATTGAGAATTTGCTTCTCCTCTGTAGCGTCCCAATTATAGAGATGCCTCTTTTTTAAAAAATTGCAAAAGAGAGGCAGCATGAAAGAATGAAGAAACAAAAGAGTCCCCTTTCTTCTTAAATCTTGTGTGTTTGATGAGTCACGGCTCCTCGCTGCTGAAGGCCACATGCTCTACACTGCTAATGAACACCCTTGATTGGAGGGACTGATGAGGAGGGAGGAGAGGAATGATGAAGATGGTCAGCTGAGATGAGCGACGTGTAACAATCAGGCTGGACGTTGTTGTGTGTTTTTGGTTAGATTTTGTTTTTGGGAGGTGCGAGAGGTGTGTGTTTCGTTGCTTGACCTTGCCCGTGTGCCTGGGTGAATTAATTAAGGTGCGCTTTAATGCGGAGTGCGAATTGGGACGAGGCGAGAGATTAGCGCGGCGGAGACCGGGTCTCTCCTCGGGGAGCGAACTCGCTGCTTCGACTATGTAGGGCCGGCCACAGGGGGCCGCACTCAATTAACAGCTGTCACAGTGTGGAGGGTGCACATGTGGAGCGCCCCCTAGCCATGACAAAATACACACGTCCCTCGCAACACAAACAGAAGAAAATTACTGAGGAGAGGATTATCCAGGGCTTTATTCTAATTTCTCATTGCCTTAAAAAAAAAACTCATTTTACTTTTGCTATTTACAGTTTCATTTATACTTTATAATTCCTTGTATGATTTTAGTCTTTTATTTGTTTTATTTTGTTCATGCCAAAACGTATTATAAATTGTGAAATGATTTTAACAAGACAAAATATCTTGAAATATCATGAATATTGTCAAATTGATCTATTGATATTTAAAAAATAGACATATTTACTAATATCAAGTTTAAAATAGTTTCATTTTGCTGGCATTTTATTATTTTCAAATATTTATTTCTCATAAAATTATTAGCTACTTAAATAAGAAAGTCCAAAGCTTGAAATGTCTTAAAACATCTTAAAATATGAGAAAATGCATTTACTATTTCTGTTTATAAATATGTGGTTTATAATAAAAAAACAGTAAACAAATTCCCTCATATTAAAGGTAATTTAATTTTCTAAAACATCATATGTTCATTTATCCTGTGCATAAATTGTATTACCTAATTGTGCATCACTTTAAACCTCTACATATGTGAAAATTGCTCTATAAACCTTAAAATGTATTATTCTTATTCTTATTATTTCTCCCTTATTTCTCCCCCTATTATGGGCTGCCCTCCGTCGAGCTGGTGTAGAGATTCCATCGGCAACTATCATAATTACCTGAGCTGAATTTGGTTCTCTACCAAGAGTGCAAAACAAGGATATGTGGGTGGCACCAGAAATATCTCCGCCCACAACTGTTTAAACACAATCGTCATATAAATCTTCCTGATTTTCTTTTTTAGAAAAATCCCACTCATGATTTTTCTGCCTCCGGAGATAAAGCATAGGCAAGAACCCTCCTTATTGCCAGAATGATGCCATGCATCATTATTTCCTCTGCATGAATGATCAAAAATCAGATGGCAAGCCTAGCCATGTTAGCAGATATTAGCTACGACTGGAAAGAGCGTTGTTATGGTTACAGTGTGCGCATTATAAGAGCTGTTTTTTTTTTTCATATCAGGATATACGGACCTTAGCCAGCAAGTTTTCTGTTCCAGAATGTCACCATGTGTGAAACCACCCTCATCCAAGTACAAGGAATCAGGTCTAGTGGGCGGTGCTTGAAATAGTGGAGACTACCGATTGGTCACGCATAACGATGACAGAATGGTACTAGAATCAGTTTTCTATTAAAACATTACAGCTCAGACGTGAGTGTGGGCGAAGTTTGTTTCTTTTACAAATACCTTCCTTTAATGCGATATCACAATTTCATTCTAAACATAGTTTTGTTTCAGATGCTATTAATTTTTACATCCACAATGTTTTATTGTGTGATTTACCTGTGCACTAAGTTACTAATGTACTTTTCCCTCATTTTCTCTTCAGTTTAATCGCCTGACAATTTCCACCTAGTAGTGCTGTGCGGTTAAGTCGATTACGCGATTTAATCAGCCTTTTGTTGATCTATTTAATGAATTGTTGGATCAGTTCTCAATTCAGAATCGATTGATTTTTTTTTTCATATCGTATTGAATTAAAATTTGCAGTGCAACTGGCCATACAGTATAGATACAGTAGCTCCTGACTAACATATGCTTCCACTGAGACACTCAAACAATCTTTTCAAACTGCCATGTCACATATGCTGCGTCACCGAAAAGCATCAAACACTCAGAGGAAGGCGCTCACATCAATGATCTCACATGACTGGCTCCTGTCCACATGTACGGCTGTGGCTGTAGGGCTCCATCTCCAATGGCTGGCAGAATTCCCAGAGCGTTTTACTCAAACCGAGCCTCAGTATGAGGAAGAAAGGTGGTTTATATGACTTTGAACGTGGCATGATTGGTGGTGGCTGGTCTGGGTATTTCCCAAACTGCTGCTCTACTGGGATTTTCACGCGCAACCTTCTCCAGTCTGTAAAAGAGAAAGTATCCAGCGAACTAGGGTTCTCCAGGCGGAAATACCTTGTTGATGCCAGAGGTCAGAGGAGAATGGAGAGGAAGAGAGAATCTCTGAACGCACAACACGTCAAGCCTTAAAGCAGATGGACTACAGCAGCAGAGGACCACGCCGATTGCCGCTCCTGTCAGCAAAGAACAGGGAACTGAGGCAGCAGTTTGCATGGATGCCCCTAAATTGGACAACAGAAGATTGGAAAAATTTTGCTAGGTCTGATGAGTCTCAACATTGGGATGGTAGGGTTAGAATTTGATTTAGAATTTGAACAACATGAAAGCATGTATCAACGGGTCAGGTGGTGGTGAGATCACTGTACTCCAATGGCCTTCAGAGTCGCCAGATCCTAATCCAGTACAGCAGCTTTGGGATGTGGTGGAACGGAAGATTCGCTAATATCCTCTAAGGAATATTTCCATCACGTTGGTGTGAAGATGAAAAATTAAAACGGTTCTGAAAGCAAAAGGGGTCCAACCCAGGACTAGCAAGTGCCCAGAGAGTTTATATCAAATTTAGTGGACATCATTGGCCTTTAAAGAACATGCCACATTGCTGCCTTTAACCTCTACCACAAAACTGATGCTTTGCCTTGGCATTAGATGGTGTGAGCACTGTCCCACATGAAGGTCTAATAAACACACTTTCACAAGTAGGAGGAGGCAACTTGCGCTTCTTCCCCTCCACTCTTACTCCCTTATCGTTCTCCCTCCCACAGCTATGCCTTCTCTCTCTCTCTCTCTCTCTCTCTCTCTCTCTCTCTCTCTCTCTCTCTCTCTCTCTCTCTCTCTCTCTCTCTCTCTATCTCTCTCTCTCTCTCTCTCTCTCTCTCTCTCTCTCTCTCTCTCTCTATCTCTCTCTCTCTCTCTCTCTCTCTCTCTCTCTCTCTATCTCTCTCTCTCTCTCTCTATCTCTCTCTCTCTCTTCCTTTTCTCCCCCCAACAAAGAACTTTGAAATAATTTGAGTCTCCTGGGTTTTTACACATTCTAATTTCGAACTAAATGGGACATCTGTTTGAGAAAAGGAAGATTTGCCGCGGTTGCTACGGCAACTATCACTCCGTGGGAAAGAAATAAAGAAGAGAAGGGGGAAAAGGGTCCAGCAGTTTTACAGATTGACTTCATGGTAGACTTTACTAACACTAACACTATGTCCATCTGTGAAATTCTCATCATTCCATCACAAACGTGGGTTTTTAATTATTTATCCTTCTTTCTTGTTGTTGTTTCTTTGCTTTCTCTCTCTCTGTGCAGTTTCTTTATAGTGCAAAAGAAGGAAATGATGGCATGTGAGACAATTACCATTCTGCATTAAGAGTTCTGCCAATTACAGTAGATGAGAAAAAAATGTCATCTTTAATCTCACACACACACACACACACACACACACACACACACACACACACACACACACACATGCACAGAAACTGCATTATAATGCAAAGCTTTCATCTTGTCCTGAAAGCTGCTCATTAGTTTTGATGATTGATCATTATTTAAGAATCTGCTATCGCAGCGATCTTAAATGTTTAAATTGCATCTTGCGGTGTTGGTGTTAGCTGGCAGAACTCTGACCTTTCTTATGTTGCACTAAAAAGTCGTGCACAGACAACTCATTCACCCTCGATACAAGAGGCACATGGTCACCCAGCATAGCCTTGGTGTAGTCTAGGTACATCCTCTGTACCTGGTCACAGGGTCTCGAGCCTATCACAGGAGACTAAGGGCACAATGCGGGTACACCCTGGACAGAGTTCTAATCTATCGCACACTATGGAGCAATTTGGGAACGCCACTTCACCTTATCTGCATGTCTTTGGACTGTGGGAGGAAAACCCACCAAGCACATGCAAACTTCACACACACAGATCCCCCCTGCCGTAATCCTGCAGGAAAAAAAGCTCCAACCCTGAAAAAAAAAACCCTCACCTACCTGTAGCCTTAGTATTCCTGAAGAGCTTGATTATCTCGTTCAGGTGTGTTTGATTAAGGTTAGAGCTGAACTCTGCAGGCTTGCGGCTCTCCGGGACCGAACTTGCCAACACCTGGTCTAGACGATAGGGCTTAAATGCTTCTGTTGCTCAACTTGGAAGATGCATGAAGAGTTTTCGATCCCTTTGCCACAGACAAATCTGCATTGTCCTCTGATCAGATCAAAGGTGATTGAACTTCACCTGATCTAAAAGCCAATTCACCTATACTGTAAGCGGCCTAGGGATGATGTGTTGGCTTTGTCAAGTCTAGGAGTCCAGTGTGTTTCCAGCTTATGAGGAGATGATGCACAATACAAAGGATGTGGATCTGGTTCATTTTGATTTGCACTACCTTTACATAAAAATAAATTTTTTTTTAAAAGCCATCTTGTTCACTGGTGTGTCCTACGGTTCTTGCGGTTCTTCTGTCTAAATGTTTACAGATACTGAAGGACGTAATGCATCTTAAAGCCAGAGATTTAACTCTCAAGCCTGATTATGTAATGTTTCAGGACCAGTTGTTAATCTCCCACCATGAACAAGAACCAGTTTCCGGACAGACTCCTTATGTGTGGAATATCCGTGTGTGTGTGTGTGTGTGTGTGTGTGTGTGTGTTTTAGAGTGAACCTCCACACCCAGTTGTATCTTTTTTTTTTTCAGAGAAGCCCCCAGGGCTCACACCCTCCCTTCCATCTTATCATCCAGAAGGCAATAGTTTTGTATCGCTCCAAGCATCACCATATGACACTTTTTCTTGCTAGCTAACAAACACACACACACACACCCACACACACATCCGGAAGCAGCCACTCATGATGGTGTTATTCTGCACCTGCTCCTCACAGTTCAGACTTGAGGGGCCTGGCAGTGGCATAAACAACGCACACACACACACACACACACACACACACACACACACACACACACACACACAATCACACATACTCTTCCCACATTAGTTCTATCCGAGGCTGTTAGCGAATTGGAGTGACATCTGGTTCTTCATTTGTGCTTTTGCTCTCTCTGTCCTTCCATCGCCATCCTTCCACATCACATCTATTCCCCGATCCCATTTTTCCCCTCTCCCTCGTTCCCATTGCTCTTCTCCCGAGTTGTTTCTGGCAGCAGATGCATCGTACCTCCTCTGCCACAGCATGTACTGCACCACTGTACCTGCCTTAACGTATTGGCAACATAATTATAAAGCATGCATGTGTTTGAGGCCTTCCAGTGGGAGCTCATTAGTAGTGCGCAATGTGTCGCTTGGAGTCCCACTCGTCTCCCTGTGCTCTTATAGTCCCTGTGAAAGACACAGAATGAAGATAGAGACATAGAACGAGACAAGGAAGCCTTTGTTAAGTAAAATGTCTGGAGACTTTTCAGTGTTGTACAGTTCAGTTTAGCTCTAATGGTAGAGCCATTTTTTCTATAAAATAGATTTCCTCCAAAAATCTACTTGGCTCTTCGATGGAATGGAAGAAATACTGGACAGTACAATACAATGAAAGAGACACTTGAGCACACACACACACACAGACAGCTGCAGCTCCGACAGCTTTAGTTCTGTCTCCGGCTCCGTCCAGTCATTGGTCCTCCTTAATGCGTTCACTTGTTCTGTGTCAGAGCGTAGGGTTCAGTCCTTGAATGATCCGCTGTTATCACAGGTTTTTCTCCATCACCTCTCTGTAACTTTGTTCTTCTGGTTGTTCCAGTTTTCTGAATCTTGGTTGGCCCAAAAAGAGAAGAGTTTACACACTTGTGTCTTGTGTCGGTTGCCGCACGTTACACAAGTCCCCTGATCCATCTATTATCCATACTTTATAGCTGATCCTGTGGAGGGTCACAGGGGGACTGGAGCGTATCCCAAAGTACTGGTTCCACACTGAATGGGTTGTCAACCCATCACAGGGTCCAAGCACACACACACACACACACGCAGCCAGTTATACGTACACTACAGGCAATTTGGAACCGCCACGTCGTTGGATTGTGGGAGGAAACCAGATTGGCCAGAGGAAACACAAAAGCACCGGGAGAACATGCAGCCTCCACTGTCATGAGACTGGTGGTGAGATTCAAACCCCAAACCGTGAGTGTTAAAAGTGTGAGTGTTAAGTAGTTAAGTAGTGAGGCACTATGTGACCACCCTGATTGTCATTTTAAACGGATAAAAATAGACACCAGGTCGCTGTTGGGCCGATACAAGCAAAATATGATGAATAGTATATCTAAAAAAACAAAAAACAAAGGAGAAGTTTCATGCATTTTTAAAATAAATATTTCTGTATAATGTGTTTAAAGTGTTGTCAATACCCAATAGCCTAGGATGTGTACACCACTGACCTTATTAATCCGAACCCGAACCCTAACCAAGTGTATTAAACGGAACTAGATCAAATACACCATCATGGAAAATGCATAGCCTGCATTTATATTCCGGATCTACAGCTGTCAGTATAGATAAATTACATGTTACCGTGTCTTTAAAGATTATTAAGGATGTCTTGGAAAATATTGCAACAACTAATTTTATTTATTAAGAAATGATTCTCACTCATCATCATTACCGCTTAATCCTGTATTCAGGGTCGCAGGGAGCCTGGAGCCTATCCCAGGAGACTTAGGGCACGAGGCAGGATACACCCTGGACAGGGTGCCAAGCCATCGCAGGGCACAGACACACACACATACACACAACAACATTCACACACTATGGGCAATTTGGGAACGCCAATTAGCCTAACCTACATGTCTTTGGAATGTGGGAGGAAACCAGAGTACCCGGAGGAAACCCACCAAGCACGGGGAGAACATGCAAACTCCATGCACACAGAGACGGGGATCGAACCCGGACCCTGGAGGTGCAAGGCGACGTTAATTTATTAATTTTAAATAGCATAAGCACCATGGATTGTGTATTGAGTGATTTAAAAAATTCTGTTTTATTAATCAGTTTTATTAGATTTTTTTTTTTTATCATATCATCTATTTATGAGACTATGTTGACAACGCCTGTACAGTATATAGACATGCTGTATAACGCTGCCTGGACACTGCAGTTAACTGAAGCAGTCACTGCTCCACCTGGCCAAATTATACAGCATTACAACCATCTTATTGGAAAGCGCACGGGGGCGTTTATGGGGCGGGGCATCGTTAACTGAGTCAAGCACGGACTTGTCATGGTTCGCTCTGGGACCCACCATGTTCCAGGCGGCTGTTTCACAGGGCTCCTACTGTATAGACATCTGAAAATAGTACAGTACAGCCCAAAGAAGGTAAAATGTGACTGCTGAAATTTGTTTAAATCGTACAGTATATTCCCTATCATTGGATTTGCTATTGCAATTGAACAGGAAGAGATAAAGTTTATACAAGCTCAGATTTAAAAAGGTTTATAACTTATAAAGGTTCTAACTTGTATATAAAGGTTCTTAAAAATCATCTAATTATAACCACGGCAATCAGATTATTATCAAAATAATCAGGAATATCAACATTGTACAAAAAAAGCCAATCTGAAATGAAATTGCTGAAATTTCTTTCTAATTACACCTGGCATGGCAAGAACAATTTCTTTCCGTGAACTCTTGCACGCATTGTATGAGGTGTTATCAAGTGCAATTTGTATGGCTCTAACTTGGTGAGTGTTTTCTCTCTTCTTCTTTTTTTTATAAGGTGTGTGTGAGCATATGTGTGAGATTGTATGTTGAAGGCAAACAGTCTTTTATATTTCACAAACTCCAACTGTCTGCAATCTGCATCTTAGTCTGAGATAAACCTTTCAGTCAATCACTGGTGCACACACACACACACACACGCACACACACACACACACACACACACACACACGGAGACACATACAGAGACACATGTCGGCGTCTACCACTTTCACACTCTCCAGAATCTGAAATTACAGCTTCGGCCTCATCCAAAATTGACGGGGGGAGGGGGGTTGGGGGGGGGGGGAGTGGGGGGGGGAGGCGACTGGAGGAGGAAGAGTGAAGGCGGCGATGAGGTTGTCTCTTTTTGACATCAAACTTTATTACAGTGCATCAGCAGACACAGAGTGGGCATGAGCGACTGAGCGAGCGAGTGGGTGAGAGAAAGGAAATACGGGAAGAGACGAAGACAGATTAACAAAAGGACTATTTTCGTGGCACGTCTCTTGCTTTTCCATCTCACTGCAGTCTCTCTCCTCTTTCTCTTTCTCCCACTCTGCACGTGTGGAGTCTAGCATGGTGCTTGTTTTTAATAAATCAAATGCGGAGGATTAAATTTAGAGGGCTTTTTAATGCGCGGGGCGTGCAATTCAAACCTCGTGATGGAATTTCTCGCGAATGAGGGCGTAAAAGCGATTGACATTTACAGAAGACTTAAAGCGCGGTACGGCGATGAGACTCTTAGCCGCAGTAAAACATTCGAACGGTGCAAACGGTTTAGAGAAGGACGTACGTCCGTGAATGACGATCACCGCTGACGAGCCCACTGCAGTCGTTTCCGTGAACATGCAGTGGGTGGGACGCGCGATCCTCGAAAACTGACAGGTAGCTTGTGGTCAACATGCGGAAGAGACGCGTCGTTCTGTGGGAACTGAACGCACAATCGCTCCCTAACACCACTTGCACGTTACAAGAACTCAGCTTGGAGTTATCGCCACATCCCCCGTATAGTCCTGACCTCGCTCCGAGCCATTTCTACGGTAGATGTTTGGGCCATTAAAGGGGTTCCTGGGAGGCCGGCGTTTCAGACATTATTACTGTATATAGAGAAATGAGGCGAAGTTTTACTCTCATAACTGTGTTCTGAGATGTTCAGTTCGGTTTGACTTGAACGTCATTAAACATCCATTATGCCATCTAAGGGTTAAATGACACCTGAATATAGAGAAACTGCGCATCCTCAAGCTGAAGGCTATAACATATGCTGACTCTGAGACTCCGTGGAACTTGATTCCACTTGATTGCATCACAGGGCAGCGGGACACACTTGAAAGAAACACCTGTGATTCGCTGGCATTGATGTGATTGACAGCGCACGGAGTGTAAACAGTTTACAGTTACTCTGATGTAGCATTATCAGGGTTCAAAGTAACGACAGGGCGAATAATCAACACCTTAACCGATCAGAAATGAGCGTTCTACAGCGCACTCTTCCTCCTTCATCAGTCAAAATCAAAGCTCTGATATTTTTCCTCGCTAACTTTCTGTCCAAGCCAAACGTCTGAACACGTCTTCGCGGGTGACACACGAGGGTGCATTTATCGGCCCCCGCTAAAGACTAATCACCGTGATTAACTCCGTAAAAGACTGAAGTCAGAAGGGGTAGCGATGCTAGTTGTAAGTGTGTCGGTGTATCATACACACAGATGGACGCTTTGAGAGTGCAGATGTCCATCGAGGGCCTTTTGTTGGCGTGTATGAAGGCTTGATTTTCAAAAGGAATGGAAAATCTCGCAGCAGCTATTATTCATGAGGCCGCTGACATTTTTATTGACTGAATAACAGAATGTTCTCTTTAAATATCTGTTTAAGGAAACACAGCGGGATAGTAAAGCAAACACAGAAACGAGCCGCAGCACACCTATGTAGAATCCAGTCTCGTATATAAGTCCTTGTGCGAGTGTGTGTTAGCGCATATGTGTGTGTGTGTGTGTGTGTGTGTGTGTGTGTGTGTGTGTGTGTGTGTGTGTGAGAGAGAGAGAGAGAGCGTACTCTTGGCTCATGATGTTAATCAGTGCTGTGAATGTTCCTGTTGATGAGTGAGAGTCCACACAGCTGTTGTGGAGTCTGCTGTATGCCCAGCCGTGTGTATGTACTGTATGTGTGTGTGTGTGTGTGTGAGAGTGTGTGTGTTGTGTGTGTGTGTGAGGTGTCAGGCTGTGTGGGCAGATGTCTCATTGCACACATGGGTTTGTCACTGCTGGTCTCGGCCTGTCCAGCTCTGGTGTAATGAAGCAGTATAGGAAATCACTGAGTGCTGTCCAAACTCCGCGCGCACACACACACGCACATGCACACACACACGCACAATATGCGAGTCTGAGCTGCTCACACACTGCTCTTAGTCCAGGACACGTTTCTGGGTCTGGTGAGTATTAACATGGAAGGACTTGGTCTGGTGGGAAGGGTTTAGAGCGACTCCAGCCAATCACGTGTGTCTGTGAGTTCATGTATGCGGAAGAGGGCGGATAGCAGCAGCATTAGCAGCAGATCAAAAAGACCCTGTAATCCAGATTCACATGTCTCAGGTCAGGCATGGGTTAATCTTCACTGATGCATGTTGTATGATAGCAGAGAAATTAACCGAGTTAACAATGATAATCAATAATGAGCCAAGTGTTTCCCACACATAGGGTATACTGTACATATCGCACATAAATAAACGCTACTGACGGTGTGTGTCGACTGGAGAGGCTTCAGACAGGTTTTCTGATACGTCATGTATTAAACATGTGAATGGCACTGCTACTGGAATATAGGAATGTTGTCGCAAAAAAAAAATAGAATTCACAAAATTCAACAATTTTCATGATGATTATTATTAGTAGTAACAGAAACAACTTAAAGCAACCATGAAAACACGTGATTTTATGAATCTGAGCGATTTCTTTGCCTATGTGACCCGTTTTTTTCAGACTCGGTCATGTTTGTATAGTTGGCTAAAAGTAAAAAAATAAAATCCAGTTCATACCCAGTTCCATCCCGTTGTTGCTGTGATATAAGACGAATTAAACACTCCAGGACGTCGTGTGTAAAGATGATACGGAATATCATTATCAGTAAAGCACGTTCAGATTGGAGTGACTTAAAGTAATCGCATACAAAGTTTAATCATGATATGGACCTGCGCAGTTATTAACTCACACAAGGCTGCATTTTTACTACAGGTAATAAATATACCGTCCACATAGTCTGGAATTTATGTAGAGTTTGTCAGCAGTTGAAGTATTTGTTCAGTTCTTTTCAATATTTTTGAGGTGACAAATAAATATTGGCAAACATCCTCATAATGAGACCAGATATTTGCTGTTAGCGTCGATGAAATGTTTGAATACAAAATGGTACAAATAATAGTTATATGTTGCAGTTTAAATCACAATCGCAGTAGGTGTTATGTCATTTTTTTTTATTTTATGAAATTGTACAACCCTGATTGAAATATTTATGCCTTTAAATGAATACAGGTTTAAAATGAATTATGTCTTTAAATGCACAAAAGTGTGTGCTGAAAATATTAGCGTAACGTTTGATTAGATGATTAAATAATACAATGTGATAAATAATCAGAGTTTTCTTTTTGAAAGAAACAGCCGTGATGATCATTTCAGGTCCAAACATTGTAGTGCTAAAGGAAAATGTGTTTCTTTTTTCTTTTTTCCTGATTTTCAGTTGAGGTTATGGATGGGACATAATCGTTACAGTGGCTTAAATCTAAAAGTGATCCAATCTCGAGGTGCAGAAGTGTGTGAACGCACGTCAGATCCGTTGATTCCTGGTAATCCGCTCCCCCCCCACCCCCCCCCCCCCCCGCGCGGGTCCGAACTTAATTACCGGACTTCATTTAGATTCGTATGCAAACAAGAAAAGCGTCAATATCCGACTAATATCTCCTACAAATATTTAAATTTAATTAAACAGACCTCAGTTTTTTTGTATGGAATGGAAATGAATGTGTGTGTGTGTGTGTGTGTGTGTGTGTGTGTGTGTGTGTGAAGCCTTTGTTTTTTCCCCTTTAGCGTGAGCTCGCAGCACAACAAAAGAGACTAAGACTCGCGGTCTTCAAATGAAATTAAAACCTATTTTTTGTCAGAAGCGGTGTACAGAGAACACGTACCAGCGTTGTGTAATTATTGTGTGTCGTTGTGAGACTGTCCGCGTTAGTTTACTTGTGTGACAGCACTTTAGTGACTTGTCAGAGAAGTGTGTTTAGTTGTGATGTTTGTAAGGAGTAATCAGATTAAAGCTGTTAGTAAGTGTCGTGATGCTGCTGCTTTGATTTTGCATTATTTCAGTCACACACACACACACACACACACACACACACACACACACACACACACACACACACACACACACACAGAGCGAGTGAGAGAGAGAGAGAGAGAGTTTAATTTCCTTTAAATGACACATTTGATGTGCTATTCAACCTACACATAAAGTTACTCCAAAAGACTCTTTGCCTACTTTTGTGTTATTTCTCTCCCCCTTCAGGTTGTGTTGTACTGATACAGTGTTGTGGAGTTGAATGTACAAATTCCAGTCGCATATCGTTAACAGTTGCTGAATTTTATTTTTGTGTTTTGTAATTTTGTGTTTCCGTGCTGTATTGAAGTGCCTTTGTGTTATTTGTGAGTTGTGTTGTTATTTCTATTCTATACCAAGATGTTTTATTTCTTTGTGCTATTAAGGTCACATATTGTGTGTGAAATGTGTTTGTGGTGTTCAGTTGCGGTATCATGTTATTGATTTGTGTTGTGCTTTTCTTTGCTGTATTAAGTTGTGTTTTCTTATATTGTGTTGCTGATGTGTGTTGTTACTAGTGTGTTTTTTCAGTACTGTATTACTGTAGGTGGAGTTTGTTTGATGTGTTGCTGAGTTTTGTTATTTCTCATTTGTGTTGTGCTATTTTTGCTGAGTTGTGTGGTGTTATTTCTCAGAGAGTTGTGTTATTTCACGGTGAGTTGTGTTGTGTTACTTCTTGGTGTAAGTTGAGTTCGATATTATGATATTGTAATAATGAGGTGTGTATTGTTGCGTTATTGTGTTGTTCTTTTCTTTAGATATTGTGTTGTGTTATTGAATTGCGGACCTGTGTGTGAGCTCTGCTATGTTGCGTTGTGTTGTTTTGATATTGTGTTGTGTTATTCCTTTCCTGCGCTGTTAATTAGTTTAGTGTAGTTGAGTTGTGTTTTTTCTCTGCTTCTGTATTTCACAGTTGTGTTATTTCTTTTGTGTTTTTAAGTTTTCTGTGTGATAGTGTTAATAATGTGTGTTATTTTGTTGCATTATAGTTTTGCGGGACTGTGATGTTTTTCTTTGTTATATTGCGTTGTGTTATTACTCCGTGGACTCGTTCTCCTCTGTATTGAGGTGTGTTACTTTGTTATGTTATTGTGTTGATGAATTGTGACGTGTTCGTCCGTTGCTATATTTTATTGTGTAATATTGCGATTGTGTTGCTGAGTTATGTTGTTGTGTTATGTCTTGGGTGTGTGAAGTTGTGTTACTGGGGTAAAGGTTAGATGTAACAGCATTAATCAACTGCAGTAATAATAACGTTCATGTTCTTAACAATAAGAGTGAGACAAGCGTGTGTGTGTGCGCGTGCGTGTGTGTGTATGCAGTACACCACTGCCAGTAGTCTTGAACCTGCTGAGTGTTGTGTAAGTCACGCTGTGGACCAAATGTCCCAAATCTGCCACGCTTTAACCCAGAGAGAGGAGAGGGATGGGGAGGGGGGTAAAAACACACAGCCACGAGACACGGAACACTTACACTAACTTCTCTCTCTGTCATTTACACCCCCCCCCCTTCCCTCCCCCCCCCCCGCACACACACATACACACACACACACACACAGTATCATATATGCATGTGTTGGCTGTGGCATGGTTTAATCCTCCGAGTGTGTGAGACTGATATATTGTGCAGTCCAGGGGTTCGGTCCCTCTGTCAGAGGTTGTGTGTCGCTCAGTGTGTGTGTGCGTGTGTATGTGTGTGCGCGCGCGTGTCTCAGTGTGGGTTTAATGCACTGTGTGTGTAGCATGGCTGCGTTGGCTGAGGAGTGTAGATGAGCCGGGCTCTCCTGCTGTGCTGGGATCAGACTGAGAGCGGTGTGTGAGCGGACCGCTGCCTTCTCTCTCATTAACAGCAACCTGCACACACTCGGCATCCGGATGTAACGCAACTCAGCTTCAGAGTAACACAAAGCAATAACATGATACAGTAGAGAGCACAATACGGCAATGAAGTAACGCAACACAACTCAGCAACATAAAACCACAACACGATATAGCAATGATATAACACAAGTCAGCATCATGGTAACACAAAACAACGCAATACACTAAATGGTCTTCATGTCAGTTTATCCTGTTTAACAACAAATGCAAACCCAGGCCTCAAACCAGTCAGTCTATCATCGGCAACAAGAAACATTGGAACATGTCATGCGCCTGTTCCAATACTTTTGATCACCCCACAAAAAGGAAAAGCTGGAATTCTGATATATTATTTACAGTAAACAAAAGTATCTTTTGAACCTAAATGTCTTCAGTGTATAGCAAATAGAAAAGGATTGGCCTTGATGCTACAATACTTTTGGAGAGAATTGTAATTGTACAGCGTCGAGATACATTTTTATTGTGTAGTCTCATAATGCAGGACTACACAATTCAAGTCAAGTCAAACTGGGTCTTTTGTTTGTTTGCTCAGAATAACAGCACAAGGTTATGAGCATAAAAACTTTAATTCACCCATCCCAGTGTTTCACTAGTGCTTGGATACCATCAAGGTATAAATTGTCCTCAGTACGCCGGAGCCCTGATCGAACTTACTGCTGGACAGAAGGAATATTAGTCTGTGTCATAATATATTGTTTTAATTCAATTTAAATTGGAATTTTGTGACATTGGAGTAAAATGGGCAGCATGGTTGCACTGTTGCCCCTCCAGGGCCCGGGTTCGATTCCCAGCCAGATCTAATTCCCATCTCTGTGTGCTTGGAGTTTGCATGTTCTACCTGTGCTTGATGGGTTTCCTCTGGGAATTCTGGTTTCCTCCCACAGTCCAAAGACATGCAGATGTTTTTCTAATTGCCCGTAGTGTGTGAATGAGTTTCTGTGTGTGTGTGTGTGTGTGTGTGTGTGTGTGTGTGTGTGTGTGTGTGTGTGCCCTTTGATGGACTGGCACCCTGTCCAGCATGTACCCTGCTTCATGCCCAAAGTCTCCCGGGATAGGCTCCAGGCCCCCCTGACCCTGTATATACTGTAGGATTAAGTGGTATAGACCATGAGTGAGTGAGTGGATTAAATTGTACTGAAGAAAGTACCAGGTTTTTTATAATCCCCTTTCTCTAGTTTATCTTATTATCGTGAGCTTGTTCTACAGCGAGGAAAAACAAAAAAATGAATAAAATGATTGTTTTTAAAAACCATAACAGAATGGATAGTTATGAAACTGAAGAACTAGACCCGAGTTAGAGCTCAGTCACAACATTCTTTTGAAGCATGATTTGATAAATCAATCTACAGTGATTTTAATAATCTGAATATTTATCCCAGGATATTTAAATAATATTTAAACCCATAACCTGACTCAGTGTGTGTGTGTGTGTGTGTGTGTGTGTGTGTGTGTGTGTGTGTGTGTGTGTGTGTGTGTGTTCGCTGTCTTGCCTTATCCTAAATATTAACATAACTTTCAAACTAATGTCTTTGAATCTGAATGTGGTACTACTAATAAAAATATCGTATTCACTCTTTGACATGTTGCGAGTTGAGCGAAATTGAGATTTTCCAGAATATATATATATATATATTTTTTATTAATACAGCAACAATAATTTATTGACTTCTAGCAGATCTCAAGCTTTAAGTTTGGTTTTAAATGTACAGTATTATTTTGATTAGTTTTGGGAAGCGTTCCAGTTCCAAATAGTCACTCCTGCTCCTCTTTGCATGTTTTCCAGCTGTGAAGGTAACAACACAAACTAGACTCACAACTCGTGTTTGGAGGTCGCCGGTCTCGTGCAATTCCCCAGCTGATCATGGGACCCGTGAGCTGTTAATTGAAACAGACAGTCTTAATGAGCTGCTGTGTGTGTGTGTGTGTGTGTGTGTGTGTGTGTGTGTGTGTGTGTGTGTGTGTGTGTGTGTGTGTGTGCGCGCGCTCGAAACACTTCAATAAAGTAGATGTTTAAAGTCCTGTGAAAAATGACAGCTTCGCCTTGCCGACTCTCCCAACCTTTCCCATCCCGCTTCAGCACGGCAGAGAGTCAGAGGCTAAACATTCCTGTAATAACTCCCTCACATGTGTGCAGTTTCTAAGCATGTACACACACCCACACAGATTTCCACATTGTAATTAGGGTCACGGTCCCATTGGCATCTTTAATTGATTCACCAAGAGGTGATGGTGATAAATAGAGTCTTGTGTTTAGCCTTGAAGCCTGTAGTTACATACTTTCTACTTTCTCTATGGCTTTTTCTTCCCCCCCTTCTCATTCTCATTCAGCCTTGGCTTTTTCTCATCTGTCTTGCTTAGTCCTCATCTTATCTCCCTCCAACTCTGTACTGAAGTCAAGCTGAATACTCTCACTTATGCTCTGAGATTACAGTACATTCAAAATTCCTTTGAAACATATTTTTTAAATCAAGATTTTCTCATAATGTGTTTCCCTCCCTCTTGTGTGAACAAGCCTAAACTTGAAGCTCCAGAACCAACAGTGTTTTTCTTCCAGTTGTAACTTTTAATATTTAAGTTGAACGACCTGATATGATTAGGAATTAGAACGCATCAGCATTAACAAAGTCTTACAGAAGTATTCATTTGTTTCATATTTGTTACATTACAATCTGATACCAAAGTCAACTAGCTTACATAAAGTTGTGTTTGTACTGTATAATTCTTTGCCCCGGTTGCCATAAGACCCCTTAATATCCCTGGGGTATCCGGTTGCCATCAGTCATGTAATTAATGGATTTCACCTTTGTATAATTATTCTCACCTGATCTCATTTAAAATTAAATAAATAAACAAATAAAATAAATCATTGTTAGAGAACATATTCTACCCAACCAAACCACATCATGAAGAAGGAGCTTGAAAAAGTATTAAAAAGTACTGGAAAAGTATTAATCAGGTTTATAAATAATATCCTGAAATTCAGTCCATTATAAAAAATACATCCACTGTATGTCTCCTTACAGCTGCTGGTAGCATCATTATTAATGAATAAATACATTTATTTGATAAAACCCCACATCCTACTCCATTTGTTGTTAACTGTTTTTTTTTTTCTCTCGTTTTTTCTTCTTGCGAAGTTCTGTCACCAAAACAAATTCTTTGTACATACTTGGCAAATTCAATTTGATTTGGATTGCGCTTTTAACAATGGTCATTGTCACCAGGCAGTTCTAAAGAATAGAATTTTAAAAAATAATGTATAATTATCATTGCGTTCCTAAGGAGTAAGCCGGGACAGAGTTGGCAAGGAAAACCCCCCCCCCCCTGAGATAGGAAGAAACCTTGAGAGGAACCAGACTCATCAGAGAACCCATCTTCATTTGGATGCTGTATGTTGTGGCTTGGCTTTTGATCAGCAGGGACTGGGAAACTAGTCAGGGTTAACCACACATATGTAATACAAGGCGATTTTTAAAAGAAAACCCATTAAAGTCTGCAGGAGATGTGGCAGGAGTTTCACCTTTCAACAGGATTTAACAAGCCAAAGAGATATCCTGCCAAAGCTCCTCCAAACCACTGGAGTGGTCCAAGGAATTTCGGGTTAGAACATCCCAATCAGTCAAGTCCAGACCTCAATCTGATTAAGACTCCGAGGAAAGACTTGAAAATTGCTGTTCTCTAGGCTGTCTGACAGAGCTTGGGCAATTCTGTCATGAAGATCAGGCAGAGATGTCAGGATCCAGATGTGCAAAGCTGAGAGAGACATATCCCAGAAGCTGAAATTGCAACCAAATGTGTTTCCTTCGAGTACTAGAGCTAAATGAATATGCGAAACCAAATTCTGTTGTTTTTCCATTAACTGTTGTGTTACAGCATAAAAACAGGTTTGTAAGATTGCAAAATCTGGAAAGCTTTAAGGAGAGTGCATTCTTATACAAAGTGCAACGTAGGAATATTCGTGGACACCTGTTATGTGTAACCTTAAGCCGTAACTTATAACTTAAATGTTAACTCTTAAACGTCACCTCTGTTTTACTTGTTGCAACCATGCGTTTTTATCAGTTCATAAACTTTAATATAGTACAAATTAGGACAGTTTTTAATGATTTTGAATTCTTCTGCATTTCCTCCTCACATTACAGCTTGTGGGATTACCATCAGAGACAGGACGCAAAAGCAGACAGCTGTTGCGAGCTCTTTTTTTTCCCACCTCAACAAATAAAAAACTAATTATGAAAACACTGGATTTTTTTTTTTTTTTTTTTAACTCTGTGCTTGTTGACAGCTCCGTGTGTTGTTTAAGTGATTTATACGTGTTGGGATGACCCTTCGGCCTGGTAGAAATCACATTAACTCAAAAAGCCCTCCCAGTCTGTTGCTTATAAATTAGTCGGTGAAATCTTTTCCTGGATTGTGTGCGCAACATATTGGAAAGGTTTCGCTTTTCCTCTCTCGCTCACTCAATCACTCACTCCGTTTTTGCTGATGTCTGTTTTTCCGATCAACATTTGTTTTTTTCCATGTGCTTACGAATATTACTTTCGCTATTCACCTACGGAGGAAAGTCGGATGAATCCGGTATGGATTCAGAAAGTCTCACTTTTTTCATACAGTGTGTACTTAGTACGCCATGTCATTTTGAATGCTAAAAGATGTCAGGTGTGAATTATTCTAATGGAATTCATAGCGCTTCAGATGTTTGGTCACACTTTATTTGAAAGACACCTACATTGGTGTTTTATAATGCATTCATGAACATAAATCATTTTGATTAGTCGAACGATTTAGTTCTTCTAAAACAGCAGCTCTAATTGTAGTTCCAGCTGTTTTTGATGAATGTGTTTTAATGTTTTAATATCTCACCCCTTCTCTAGTAACAATTTATATGGTGGATCCACAACATGTGATTGATATGGTGAGGTTTTTATAAGGAAATGTTTTTTTTGTTTATCAAACTTTTATCAAACTTTATTAACCTGTTCGTTTTCTTGTAGCTGAGAAGGAACACTGTTTGTGCTTTATGGACTGTATATCAGTCAGAGGTTTGAACACACTTTCTGTATGTATGTATAGAATATACGCTATTTCAATTTGTTTTCAACACTGTATGTTAATACTTAAGACATTCAAATGATGACAAAACAAATATGGAATTATGCAGTCAACAGAATTGTATTAAATAACCCAGAATATGTTTTATATCTTAAACTTTGACTCATTAGACTCATTTTTTTTGTCTATGAGTAAAAAGCATAACTGTAAAACTTCTCAACTTTTTCACGCTGGAAAATCTTCAAGAAAAGAGAGTTTGTAGTTTCGAGGTTTTTTTTCCTCTATTAGATGACAATCTGCTTTTTTTTAATCTTATTAACATCAGGAGAAACAAACTTGTTTTTTTATTCTTTTATTCCACAACATTAAAAATAACTCTCAGTTGATGGAAGCTATGGTGTAGTGAACCATATGCATTTTAATAAAAAAAAATAAAAAATGTAATTGGTGCAATTTGCTGTAATACAGTATATAAGAAACAAAGCACATTTGGATGTGACTTGTATGACTGGCCACATCACACCAAACTGGCGTTGATTATTTTCCTGTTACCGCATACCCCCAGCTGCAGCTGTTATTCTGTTACTCTCAGATCAGCATATTATTATTATAATTATTATTAGTTTAATGAAACTTTAAGCCGTTGTTTATGAAGTCACTGACATTCACTAGTTAAAACATTTTAACGTTTCATTTTTACTGGTTACTTTGGAAATTAATGTTGATGAATTACAATTGTTTATATAAGAAATGATCATTTACACACTTTACACATTTTACATATTAGAGTTTTTTACATATTAGAATATTTTTTTTAAAAAGGTGATTATTTAAATAATTAACTATATTCTATAATTTTGCATTATTATTATTATTATTATTATTATTATTATTATGCGCTTATGTGGACCTCTCATGCAAAATGTACATTTTAGTAATTTTTGGTCTCCAACATTTAGGTCTCTACTGTGTGTGTGTACAGTAAACAACACATTCCCTGCTTTTTCCATCTTTTAACCAGTCAGTGCTTAAAAACACCAATCAGAAAATCCCCTCACTGGCATGTTGCTCATGTACATAGACATTTACAAATACTCATTTGAAGGAGGAGTTTAAAGGGATAAAAAAAAAAAGCCTTATCTGACATTTACAGCATTTGGCAGACGCCCTCATCCAGAGTGACTTACATTCATCTCATTACGCTTCAGAGCCATTGCGAGTTCGGGGCCTTGCTCAGGGGCCCGTGGTGTTGGGAGTTGAACCTTCTGAACACTAGTCCAGTGCCTTAACCACTGACCTAAAGATTACAGCTCTAGAATTAATACACACACACACACACACACACACACACACACACACACACACACACACATTTTGGGGGGCTCTGAGCCCTGACATGTGCTAAAGAAATAGTTTAAACTCTTTTCCTGCTTAGTTTTCGACTGAAATCTAAATGCCATAACTGGCGAGAGAACGTGAGCCACTGGACACATGATGCAGCAAACACCACTCTCCAAAAGTAAACGTTTCAATTGACTGCTTTCTGTAAATTACCAAATCTGAACAACTTTTATGAGCAGACTGTGACTGTGTGACACTCTCTCTCTCTCTCTCTCTCTCACACACACACACACACGTACATACACACATACGGCGAAACAGAAGAAGAAGAAGATGGATCTCGGGACAGATTGTTAGTGACATGTTAATTTCTACTTCGTCACTCAAGCTTGGTGCATCCGCAATCAAAGTGATGGCACACAGGCAGAGCTATCAAACCTTCATATAGCTCCAGCTCCGCCTTCACAAAGTGCCTCTCTCTCTCTCTCTCTCTCTCTCTATCTCTCTCATGTGCAGCCTCGTACGTCTTCCCATAACTGTCCTCACCATTTCACTTCTGCTCTCTTTCTTTGTATTTGACCCCTTTTGGTCTCATTTTATTGACCATTTCTTTTATATTGTAAGTTTGACGAGCTGCTTATGGAATAACTGCTGCTTATTGTGTGCGAGTTAGAAATCAAAACGACATTATACAAACTGCACAACGATCCATTTGGTCACTACGATCGATCATCAGCGTCATATGGTGACCTGGGCGTGGAGATTATTAATACCGAGGAAGATGATGGTATAATTTTCACTTGTCTGAGAATGTTTTGCATGGACACACTGTATGTTAAACATATTCGTTCCCCTGTGTGTTCCCCCCGAGGCAGGCAGCCGTGGTACTACGGCTGGGGTTTCAATCTTCCGCGAGGACAAGCACTGCTGGACAAGTGGAACCAGATCCCTGACTCCACTGACATTCTGCTCACACACTGCCCTCCTCTGGGTGAGTCACTAATCACACACACACACACACACACACACACGCAGGTACACACTACTTCATGACTTCCTCCTGCGACTTAGTTTCCACCGAAACACACACATTGACGCACACACATTTGCTTTGAGGGCTTTGGCAGATGGAGTGGCTACAGCAGGCTGCTAAAGCATGCAGCATCGAAATGCTGTTCGCAGTGCGGCAAATCCCCCTGCACACAATAAAACACACGTATACACACACATACACACACATATAATGTATACGGGAGGGGGGAAAGTTTCTCTATAAAGACAGCTGCATTTTAAGACACCTAGCCTTTGGGCCTTTGGAGTGTTTGACAAAGGCTTAATTCTCATGAGATGCGTGTGTGTGTGTATGTGTGTGTGTGTTTGTGCTCTGAGGCATGCGTGTATGCATACATTCGCCTGCGACTGGAAATCAAAACTTCTGCATTTGCATCACCTGAGATTTGTGTTAAATATGAACTGAAATTACTTGTGCAGGTAAAAACAGGTTTAATACAATGAACATTAAACATAGTTCATAAATAAAACAGGTGAAAATAATAAACATGCATTTGCTGATGTATATTAGACGGTCTACTAGTTGCTTGTTTATTTGTGTGCGCTTTTAGATTTTTTAAAAATTACTATTATTTGAATGTAATATTTTTTTTATTCAATACCCCCCCCCCCTTAAACCTTTTGACATCATTTTATATTATTTTATTTTTTATATATATATTTTTATAATAACTACACTATGCATATGAGACAGGATCATTAAATCCAACACAAATACTTTTTGTATATGGCAGAAATATTATGCTTAGATAACACACTGCGTGACTTTCAAATGATGAAATTATTGATTTAATATGTTTTTAAATATAAATAATAATTGAAAATAATTGAATTAAATAATTGAAAAAATATTTCATTGAAAAAGAATACAAAGTGTTAGTTAAAATGTTAAAATCATTTCAAAATATTAGGGATAAATAATCTGTCATTGTCTGATCAAATCAATGTGTGTGATTATTAGATTTTTTTTTTTTTTAAGCCAAGACTGAAAACAATCCCAAAGTTCAAAAAAATGTAGAAAAAAAATATTTTGAGGTAAAAATGTTGTTGCAAGAATGTCATCATGGAAAAGAATTCTAGGAAACTGTAAATATTTATGACTAATTATTACATAACCTTGGACAAAGCAAGCAAATAGACTTTCTGGTAATAAACAAACAACCAACCAACCAAATAAAAATAAAAAAATTCAATAAAAATATTACCAAACAATAAGAAAAGTAAAAAATACAAAACGTATGCTAGGTGTAGGGGAAAAAATGCAGCATTTATATCCTTAATTTGTCATTGATTTTACCAATTTGAAGAAGCAGAAATGGTCGTTATTGCCTTGATCAGTTTGTGATTTGTGTTAACGCAGGTTTTCTAGACTGGGTGCCGAGGAAAATGCAGCGTGTTGGCTGCATGGAGCTGCTGAACACAGTGCAGAGAAGAGTTCAACCCAAATTACACGTCTTCGGACACATACATGAAGGTAAAGTTCACCAGGTTGATTTCACAGTCACGCTAGTAAACTGACAGTGAAAATGAGTTTACTTATACACAAGAGGGCAGAGGAAGGGCGCGTTTACTTACGCCCTCGCCAGGAGGGGGGAGGGGGGGTCAGTGCTCGTATACTGGGCGAGCTGGTAAAATAAATAAATTAATTAATAAATGTTTGGTTAGTGTGACCGATAAATCTTGAGCGTCCTGGATCTGTGCCAGATACATCAGCCAATGACAATTCAGCAAAAAAAAAAACCTCCATATATGGTATACAGTAGAAGTTCTGCTGTGTGTCGACGGGGGAATCCCTCAAGTGTGGATGTACAGTATCAGGCAGAACCAATGTGAGCATTACTTTTAAACAGCATTAAATTTTACTGCTAATTTGGGAATGACGTCACAAAAAATGGACTCATGTTCTTTTTTGTCCATGGAAACAGTGAGTCATGTTTATATAGTTGGTTAAAATGAAATAAAATAAATTTTATTATATTGTCTAGGTTGTGCTGAAAACAAAAAAGATATAATGCTCTCTATAGTGCACAATCCTGACCCCAATATATTGGGGTATAATTATTAAAATACAGCAATGCAAACAGTGTGTAAAATTGCTCCGGGTTTCATGGGCTAAATATGGAACAATTCACAGTGTGTAGGTAACTAATGGCTTAAAGCATATGATGTAAACCTGGAGTGGGATTTTCGGCCAAAATTTGGGTCCCACCTCGCGTCAGTGTCCAGAAAACTGACGTCTCGTGCCCTAAGTCTCCTGGGACAGGCTCCTGGGACCACGCCGCGACCGTGTGTGCAGAATAAAGCGGTGAAATTTATCTTGTGAATTTGAAACGGTAGATCTTGTGGGCAGGACTCAACAAACAACGACAACCAAAAACACAGCTGCTTATTACCTTCCTGTTTCATTACAGATGTCTAGCACAGGAAAATTGAAAAAAAAAAAAAAAGACAATCTCTATGTCTACCATCATATGTTCAAATTTTTTAATAGTAATTTTTTGGTTTTACTTCCTGATTTTTACTTTACTTGCTGGATTTATTTTTAGTACTGCGGTGGCGTTTTATATTTCCATTTTTAACTCGTGCTACTAACGGATGAGACACTCGTTTTAAACTCTTTCCAATCACTTTAGACACACTGTACAGTAATGGTCATCTTTTATTTTTATCGACGCTATCTCTAAAATACTCGAACCATAGACGGGGAAATGAAACATGCATGTGATCGGATAAAACGCCGCAGTGTTTCTTATCTAGAAAACAAGAGTCGCTGAACATCAGGCAGTTTTTCTATCCTGATTAGTTCTACAACGGTATTTTTCAAGCACTCAGCTCAATTTTCTGTGAAAACACACTCTATCAAGCTTGGTTTCTTTCACCGAATTTCCATGTTTTAAACGGAATTAAATTAGCTCCGAGCTTCCAAATGCCCTTCAATAAAGCTGGCAGAAAATGTGCAAGGTCATATTTGTCAGTTTGAGTTTTAGTTTAGTAAAAAAAAAAAAAAAGAAAAAAAAAAGGTTCCATATTTTTTGCTGCCGTTATTATGTTACGATGTTGTGATCCGAAGGTGTGTTATGGCAAATGAATTCACTTTCATTTGTAATCATGTTACAAAGAATCGTAAAAAGACCTCAATTATGCCTAAAGGCAAGGTATAAATTATTTATGTGTGTGACTGCGCAGTGAGCAAGTGTCTCTGCTGTTCCCTGTGCTGCAGTAATATTTATAGGGTTCGAGTAAAACTGAATTGTGAATGAGTTTGTGAGAGCGAGCTCTGGCTGTCTTTTATTTCACCTTTTTACTCTCTCAATTTTTTTTTTCTTAAATCTTTAATACGACATCAATCAATATGAGTAACCGAGGGATCGTCCACAACATGACACGTGTTCAGTGCGCAAAATCCATCAGTGCATCAGATGGGGAAAGTTTTAAAATCTAATCTGATACCAGTCTGGCTTCCTGAGCCAATATATCACTAATACGTCTTTATTTTTAGCATTGATTTTGTAATATTCCGAATATTGGTGCTGACTAAGATTTTTTATCATTCTCAATACGCTTCAGATATTAAATCTTTGAGTATTTGTTTATACACTTCCAATCCTCCTACATTCTCAAAGTACTGTGAGCCTGATGGCAGCCTGGTTTACACGGCGTATTTGCGTAATATTTTCACAAGCATGATTCGTTTGTGTCAGCTAATATTACACAAATTTACACTATAACACGATATACCTGTATCAGTATCAAATTACTGGATTTTTTTTTTAAAAAGGTCAAATTCGTGTTCAGTGTTGAGACTCGGGATCAAGTCTGTAGGTCCTGCAGTCCTCCAATGTCTTCCCCAGTCAGCTGTACAAATACATCGGCCAGTAATATCTGTAATTATAACTCATACAAATGAAGCTATATTGGATTTTATTTTCTTGCTTGTCAAGTTATCATAATTCTGGCACAGATGATACAGTATCTTCACTATGCACAGTCTGAAATAATAATGCAGACAACTTTCTAAAAATTCCACTTTTATTATATAGAACAATATACACCTTGTGAGCCATAGTGCGTAAAATACAGTTTTTTTTTGTTTTTTTTTTTACAGATTTTACACAAAAAAAAAGCCTTTCCTTGGTTTACTTTCAATGATTACAGCTTACAGCTCATGAAAATCAAAAATCCAGTATTTCAAAATATTATATTTACTAAGATTAATCAAAAATAGATTTGCGATACAAAAATGTCCACCTTCTAAAAAATATGATCATCAATTTATGCAGTCAATACACTCATTCAGGGTTTTTTACTGCATCAGTGTGGCTGGGCATGGAGGCGATCAGCCTGTGGCATTGCTGAGGCGTTACTGAAGACCAGGTTGCTTTGATAGCAGCCTTCAGCTCATCTCTAGTGTGGGGTCGGTGTTTCTTGTCTTCCTCTTGACGATGCTTAATAGATTCTCTAAGGGGCTTTAATCAAGCACAGTAATATCATGGTCAGCAGACCAGTTAGTGGTAATTATGGCACTGTGGGCAGGTGCCAAGTCCTGCTGGAAAAGGAAATCTGCATCTCCATAAAGACTTTGGACTTGATAAAACACAGTGTGTCACCAGCAGGTAATATGGCACCTCATACATCACTGACTGTGGAAGCTTCACACTGGACTTAAAGCAACTTGGACCAAAATTAAATGCAAAATTTACTTTCAACTGAAAAGAGGACTTTGGACCACTGAGGAACGGCCCAGTTTTTCTTTTTTCTTTTTTTTTTCTCCTTAGCTCAGGGAAAACACTTCAGATGTGGACTGAAGGTGTCTGTGTGGTGGCTCTTGATGCACTCACTCTAGCCTTACGCCTCTCATTGTAAGCCTCAGTTTTTCAACTGCCTTTGCTTAATAATCATTTAAAGTCTATGATCCTCCCTTATGCTTGTATGCCTTTACCTACCACACTTCTCCCCTCCAGTCAACACGTTGCGTACAATCTATCATAACTTATAAGAGACTAACTACATGTTTGCAAAAATATCTGTTTTTCTTTTATTACCGCAATGTTGTCAATGCTGTCATATTTTCACTAAACAAACTGACAAATATCTATGACATTTATACCACTCTTTTTTCATTCCCTTGAATTTATTCAGTGGTTTAAATCAAATTTTGCACTCCAGGTGAAAAACAAAGTAAATTATGTGACCAATGACCAACAGCGAACCAGTCACAACAAAGAGGCATGTCAGGCCAGTCAAAGTTATCAGAAAGCTTTGTGTGTTGTATTACAACATTTTTTTTTTTTTTTTTACAAAAACTTATGTCAGACTAAGAAAACACACTCAACTTAGAATCAACACTCAACATGACATCAAGTCAACATGGCTGCTCCTAACATCAATAGTACATAACCAATTGAGCTCTTCTTTATTTTTTCAATGAGTTCTGCTGTAATCCCAGCAAGAAATGAATAAATAAAGCAAATAATACCCAGAATGTTTCATAAAGGTTTTTCCACTAAAAGTCATGGTTTCCCTCGATGTCACCAAAGATTGTTGACGATATAGGGGACATTGTCCATTGTCTGGACATCTGCGGGACTTTTAGAGGACTGAAAGTGAATGTTCAGAGAGCGTCCTATGAAAGCTTAATTTAGGGCCAACAATATATAGTGAGAGTTCCCCAATTATGGTTCTTTAACCATATATTAATATCTTTCATATTTTTATGTTTCCACCTTTTTTTTCCAACCTCCAGGATGTGAATGTTTTGCCGTTGAGCCACTCGGGAACAAATATTCTTAATTAACAATATATGCAACTGGTACAGACAATAAGTCTAATGCACAAGAACAGTAACCAGGGGGACGTCCCAGATACACTCAGTGATAACTTATATGATGACGTTCCCGGGATGTTATAGAAAGAATTAACGGTAAAATGTCATTTATGGCACTAAAAGGGAACATTTCCTGAAGGTTATATGTACATCTGATTTGGAACGTTACAGTAACCAGGACCTTCAGCGAATATTATTAAGGTCCTAATAACGTCACACAGAATGTTCACATGGGGAACAAATGTGAATGTTGCAAAAGTCCTGTGGCTGTCCGGGGGACGTCCCCTGTTTGCTGGGGTGTATATACTAATTTTTCCATTCCTTTCCATCTGTCAAGAACTAGACATATCTGTTTGTTAAATCTAAAACACTCATTATTCAAAAATGTTGTTTGTGTATGTTTGTTAGGTTATGGCATGATGACGGATGGAACCACCACATATATTAATGCCTCCGCCTGCACAGTCAACTTCCAGCCCATGAACCTGCCCATCGTCTTTGACCTGCCCAATCCCAGGAGCTCGTGATCGAACTCGGCTCCACCCCCAAAATCAGGGTTCATTTTTAAGTGTGTCTGGGTGCTGTTTTGTGTATATAGAAAAAGAGACACTACTTTGAAAGATTTAAATCTGTTGTCGTGCCATATTCTGTTCTCAAATCCTGACTTTGCTACTGCCTCATTTTTTGAGTGATTCTCACGCTTTCGTTGCACTTGAAATGTTGTGACAATCCCTCTTGTCTGATAACGGTGGACACCGGGACAGCCATCATATAGACTGCGTGAGACACCGACCTCTGGAAACCCATAGGAGCATCTGAACTTTGACTTTACAAGGCAGAAGGTTTAAAAGGCCTGTGTGCTGACTGGATCTAATCGGATCTGATCTGAACTGATGGACGTGTCCATTTCCAGCCGCCGCTCCAGTTCTTCAGCGCTGTCCAGATGGGACCTTTTGGCAGGGTTTGGACACCGAATCAGACACTGGAAAACAGAATGTACAGTTGCTGTTGTACAAATAAATTCTCCATTTTTATGCTTCCGTCATTTGTTTTGTTGTAAAACGTGTAATGTGAGTGAGTTCGTAGCACACTGTGCTTAATGAAATCATTTTAAAGCATCAAATGTTTGCTAAAAGTGCTTATTAAACGTTATAAGCTAATTTCATTTACGTTTATTTTAAAGTACTTCTCATCGGAAAATACTCCGAGTGCACTTTTTGCCTAACGAGTATGCGTTGCTCTACGTGTTCGCACCTGCCGTTTTTACTTAGCACCTCTTAGCGATTGTTTCCTTTTGTGTGTTTGACAGGTCCGATTATGGTCATTGTTATATTTATACTTAAATAAAGTGGGCTTTGGTTTCTTCTTTTCTTTTTCTTTTTTTTTTTTTTTTACATGGACAAATAATTGTATGGATCACATAAGCATGCGTGAGAGAGCAACAAAGTCAAAAGAAAAGAAAAAAAGCTCTTCTAACAGCCAGGAAAGAAAACTGTAGATCGAATAAAGGAAATGAAGAACAGCATTTGGATGATTATGTAAAGGCATGGAGTCGGTGTGTCATAATGTTTGTTTGTTTTTCCACAGCAGTGGTGAATTCCTGAATCTGATTGGTTGTTTCTATAGTAACAACTTACAGTACAAAGGTTCTTGTATGATGGACGCTCTACATAAACGGATGTATAATTATTCATATGGTTAAGTTTCCTTTAGCATTTAAGAAAGCAGTCTACAGTGTCAATCTGCATCTATTATTTAGTCTTATTAATGTTGAAAAAGAAGAGGAAAAAAGATAGAGAGGCTGGTGAGGGAACAACTGCTTATAGCTGCTATAACATAAGTGCTGAGAGAACATAGCTTGTTTTGCAGACGTTTGCCGAAATGAAACGTAACTTAAAAAACATTAACAGCACATCATGTTTTTTTAATTAGTAAAATATTGTCAAGCTGCTGTGGTGCATATAAGAGAAATAAAACACTTCAGGATGCCACAACTGATGATTTTCCTACAATGTAACATCACACCGTGTTGGAATTTATTCCTTTTTTTTTTTTTTAATGCGCTTTTTGTTTCCATGCTGTCCGTTTCGATTTGCTCCGTCTTTGTTTGCTTTTTCATTTTGTTCTGATCTTACGAAGACAATCTGTTGTGGTGTGCATTATTTGTGCTGACGATCTTTTTTTCCTGTCTTTCTTCTTAGCACTCAAAAGTCTTGATACGGAGAAAGCATTGTAAAACCTCTCTTATTTTGTCCTGCGCAAAACCATTTACGCAAAAGTAAAATCTCATCCGTGGCAACGGCTCACGTCTCTCCTTTTGGGTGTTTTTTCCTTATTGAAACATTTCTCTGCTTTTTTTTTTTTTTTTGTTGCAATCAAAAAAGGATCTGAATTTCATATCAATTATTTGAGAAAACCTAATTTACACAGGCACAAACCATATTCTCTCCTTCGTTCGGTCACCTCACTCTTCCACACTTCTGCACATCCTAATGAAATCCTTCGTTCAAATAATTACTTCAGTAATCCTGCGGGATGGAGTGTAATTTATTCGTAGCTGGCTTTTACTATGCTATTAAAGACTTCTCTTTCCTCTCCTGTCCTTTCCACTCCTGTCCTTTCTATCTCTTGCTTATTGTTTTCCTTTCCTTTTTTTTTCCCCCCTACCATTTTTAATGCAACCCATTTTATACACTTTCCATCTCTGTAAAAGGCACCTGTTTCTTTCTTTATAGCCCCTTTTTTGCTGCTGAGATGTCGTGCGCTGTCAGCCTCCACCCCACACACACACACACACACACACACACACACTCACGCACAAATAAACATCATGCATCTTCGCGTCAAGCATTTCATAGCTTTAGATGGGAACAAAAGGCCGGTTTATGCTGCGTGTGAGTGGTGTTAAATGTCCCAGTATACGCTGCCAGACTTACTTCCATGCTATAGGATGCCAGAATCATTGAGTAATGCTGTGGAACAAACATACAGGCAGCCAGCACTGAGAAAGAAAACCAGTAAGCATTAAGACATACTCAAAAAAAAAACAACAGTACATTTTGTGTATATCTAAAAATGCTATTCTTGTGATAGACTTTTTTTTTTCAAGACAAAGAAAAAAAAAGATAGAAATGTGTAATATTATTTATTGGAAAGATAAAGAATGTTACACGTTACTTTCCCTAATTTTTCAGCAATAATAGCATTCAGTATGGTGTTTTTTTTTCTTCAGCAGAAGCTTAAGATTCCAGATACACAATGACCCTGAGCATGAATGAACAAAATAATTCATTTCTAGTTTCTTGAAGTGTTTGGGCAAAACATCACAACAATCAATATTTTTTATTTTCTACAAGTGGTTTGCCTTGTGTCGTAACGGGTGCCAATAATTCTTTAGTGCACTGTTGTCTGCAGAACGCTCACACAAATGTTACACACACATCAGGGTTTTAAGACGTCTTGTTTCATGCAATAACATTTACATGCTTTTTAAAAATTTACACTGGATTACCTTGTATTTGCTTTTTTATCATTATTATACAAAATAATTTTTTGTCAAGTGATTTTCACGTGATTTACGTATACTTCATTTATTTTCATACGGTTTTTAAACTTATTAAATTATCACATGTTATTTTTATGCAATTCAATTCTGTCCAGAAGATTTTCATGTACATCATTTACTTTAATGTGATTTTCACACATGATTTTCATATGAGAAAAAAGAGAGAGAGAGAGAGAGAGAGAGAGAGAGTCATGTATTTTCACATCAATTTTTATTTTCCAGGCGATTCTTTATGATTGTTTCATTTTTGCATGTGATTTTGTTTTACTTACTATTTATTTATTTTCACATGTAATTTTTACACATGATCATTGATTTTGTTTAATTTTGTCTATTTATGTTCTTTCCGTTGAATTTTTAACTTGTACAGTTTACACATAATCATAGATGTCGTGTAACTATGTGAAATATTTGTGAATTTCTTTAATTCTTTACACATAAGTTGTTAATGACATTTCATTTCAGGAGATTTTCATATTACTTTTTTAAGCCACATGTTCTCCATAGTATTATTATTATTATTATTATTATTATTATTATTAATATTATTATTGTGCATATGACTTTCACACGTTTCATTTTTTTTCCAGGTATAATTTTTATTCACAAAGCTCAAACACTTTTTCAACATTTTTTCCTTACATAAATCATTAATTTTCCACATTTCATTTAGATTTTCACATATAATATTTCCACTTAATTACTTGCATATGGTTATTTTTATGATTCTTTTGTTTCTTACAAAAATAGCATGTTTTTATATGATCACAGTACTAAACACATGATGTCACTTTTGTGCAGTTTGAGATGTGGAAAAGCACATTCAGTGTTTCTCACGTTTAATTGTGTGAATCACATGTGATTTGTTTTACATGTAAAGAGAGATAGCGTTCTGCATCGATCTACAGATGTACTGGTTCTTTTCTTCCTGGAGTACTTCGTCCTCAGCTTCTAACTGAAGCTTGCTGTTTATTAGTTGTCATGGCTGTCCTGTTATAGCCAGATTAAACACTGGCCCTTATCATGAATAAGGACGAATAATAAAGTTGTTTGCGGTGAACTCAGCTGTCCACGTACTTTTTACTCTACAGGCAAGTAGAGGCGTACCTATTTATAATAACCTCTGGCAAGTATCATGGCTTTTTTTTTCTGAAAAGAATTGTTCAGCAAGGCACAATCACAATCCATATAGCTTTCTCATTATCATGTAAGATATTATCACCATGACAACGCCTCGGGGCACAGGGAAAGATGACAAGAAAAAAAGTTCATACTGTCTTATATCCTGAACAAAAGACAAAGACATTTTCTGGTGCAAAACGACATGTTATTAGTCATGAGATATTAATTGTGGTGGCAGGTTTTGTTTGTCTTTTACAGTCTTTGTTTGGAATTTTGGACATTGCTGGTTAGTACAGATTGTGTCTTGGAGAGATTTTTTTGGTAGGTGGCAGATTTCATGCGGGTTGCCAGGTTTAGCTTCACCCACCCACTTTTAACATGGCTCAGGGCACTACGGAGTTGCTCCATGGGGAGTCATGCTAAACCAGCCCCCGCTCTTTGTTCGCCGATGGCTCTCCTGCGATGCCAAAAAAGACGAAATCTCCCAATTCTGTCATCAGAAGAGTGTCAGAACAGAGCCTCGGGGTGGGAGGTCCCTGCTGAGTTTTTACCCGCTCTCCACTTCCTTTCCTGATTTACTCAGGCACATTGCTTCTTTCAGTCATCTGTGATTCAGAGAGAGAAAAAAAAAAGCCCTTTTTATATCGGTCCTCTATGGACGTACGCATGCTGCTTTCGCTTGCAAGGTTTCCAAAATGTGTTTTATCCAAAATTGCCCTATGCCTCAAAGTGAACTGGGATTACGCACAACTTCTTTTTTAAATCTGTTCTTTTTTGTCATATTTAAAACATTATCTTGCAACATTTTCCCTGTTATGCTCTACAGTGGTGCTTTAGAAAAAAAAAATAGCACAGATGTTTCTTTTATGTCACATGTTCAGCTCAGTTTTAACAACTGTTTACTGAAAATAACGTTGAGACACAGTTTGCAGTTTTCAAGAACCAAGTCTGCATTTAATTATTACTTAATTAATTAATCCCTTTTTTTAGGGAGCTATTATGCAAAATTCCATTTTTAGTCATGAAGATCAGATTGCGCTGATCTTCAGTGTACAAACAGCATTTAAACAAGCCAGTACGATTTTCCCCTATTGTGACTTCATATAGGAAGATCCCCCCCCCCCCCTCACTTTCTGTTCAGCTTTCCTGTTCTCTCGAGGGGCGTGGCTCATTTATACAGACACTGAAACAGTGCATTTGGATGAGGAGTGAAATAAGTGGTAGGAAACAAATGCATCATCTGATGTGAATTTCACCTGCAGTATAATCACACTTTGTAGGAGTGCCGAAACTTATGTTAGCTTGTTAAAGGAATAGTAACATATGGGAGCTCTAAGGTAAGTTTAGGAATGATTAATTTTTTTAGACTGTTAAAAATAAATATATTCAGCATTTCAGTCCTATAATAAATACACTTGATCCAATAACAGCACACATTTGCTCAACAGAATTTGTTTGATATTACATTTACAAATATGTACAGGTATAATAAAATATTAATAAAACTCTTACAGCATTTATTAAAAAAAGAGCTTGTTTGTCTGCCCCAGTCCACTATACAGTAAGTAAGCACTTCATCTTGAAATGTGATCATTTATACGCTTCAAATCTGATTATTTTTGCATTAATGTTTGAATTAATTTAGCACTTACAGTATGTACAGTACATTTTACGGTCACTTCATTCAACCCTGTTACTCGCTCAACCTTGAACACATTCACCCTTCTGAAATAGCTTATATATTCCACAAATCACGATTTAACAGCATCATTTGAAGTTTCTTTTTCCTTTCTTTTATTCTTTGTAATACTCCTGTGATATCTGCAGACAGGGTCACTTTGAAAGTTACAAGCCTTTTAGACAAACTATGGCTAAAAAGTAAATAATCAATTTGTAAAAATGAGTTTAAAGTCAATTGGTAATCATGTCCCTATTGTCCTCATGACAGTAATTTAACCCCATTTTCTGTATTTGCTAATTCTGTGCTTACATTTCAATCTTGTTTCTTTCAACCCTATATTGTACATTATCAGAACAGATTATTTAGGAACTTTGTTTTATGCTTGTTTTTTTAGAGCGAGTGCATATTTAGGTGACACAATGGTGTAGTGGTCAGCACTGTAGCCTTGCACCTCCAGGGTTCGGGTTCGATTCCCGTCTCTGTGTGCATGGAGTTTGCTTGTGTGCATGGTGTGTTTCCTCCCAAAGTCCAAAGACATGCAGGTTAGGTTAAATGGTGTTCCCAAATTGGCTGGAGTAGGTGTGTGTGTGTGTGCCCTGCGATGGATTGGCACCCTGTCCAGGGTGGACCCTGCCTTGTGCCCTAAGTCTCCTGGGATAGGCTCCAGGCCCCCCGTGACCCTGAATACAGGATTATGCGGTATAGATGATGAGTGAGTGTTTATTTAACAATATAAAATAGTAATGCTTTAAAAACGAAATGAGACATTTATCATGGAATCATCCATTTATCAGACAATATGTCATGCCAGGAGAATATTATAAAGAGCCTACGGCAACCGCTTCTGTTTAAAACGCAGAATGACGATTTGATGATTTAACATACAATACACTGAAGCATATCAAAAAATCTTTGTGAATGGCAAATAGGAACAAACCAATTGAGTATTTAAATTATATACAGTATACTAATCATTGTATACAAACTAATCAACAAGACAATCAATTACAGACTATTTTTAGCTGTTGTAGGTCTCTCAGGAAGTGTGTTTACTTGTTACTTAGTTTAAGACTTGGAGCAAGCATGAAGATAAAGTGACAACTACAGTACGATCAGGCAAGACTGCACCAAAATTCTGAACATACAGTATAAACTAATCCTACTTGCTGTTGCACCTCCAAAGCTCCCCAAACGTATCTGTTCATCTTCTTTGGGGTCTGTTTTGCCTGTAACCATGACTGAACCCTTTCCAGCAGGAGCTGATGGAGCATCTGAGCCTCCTCTTGAGTGCTTCACAGTTGGGCGGTGGGGCTTATTGAGGACAGTCGTAATGCCAAAACTCACACTGAGAGCGAAGCAACAGAATGAAGAAACCCCTACCATCGGGCCTACGTTATGGCCTACAATATAACTCTAACCAACTATAACCGTTTTTACAACCATTTGTGATATCAAGCTCCTCAAACTCCAGGCCAGATTAGAGAGGTATCACACTCGCACCCGGAGGAAATCAATTGTTTCTCGCCAACAAATTCAAGTCGAGTGATAAGGGATGGCACCTGTGTAGAATTGGAGTCTGATTACTTAATCTACATAGGCTTCATGTGTCTTTGGTTTCGTTTGACTTCGTTTTCTTTGGTCTGCATAGCTGGATGTTACTCTTTGACGTTTTGGAAACAGATCCTGACTTTCTAATGTGCTGTACAGTAGATGATGTGCACCGGCATTTGGATTCAATTTTACTGTTTAATCTCACTTCATTGTAGTAAGTAATTTTTAGTAGTATTATGTGGCTGCTTTTTAACACTGTCATGACACTGTTGAAGTCTCAAATCTGACTGTGCAGGTGTTGATTAATTTCCAATTACAGCAGTTCTGAATTATCAAGACACCTCAGATTAAAGATATTATAATAATTTATCAAATTTCACACCATCTTACCAATATACAGTGCCAATTATACAGTAGTATACTGACCTGTGCAACTCATTCTGACAACTTGCACATTTCCATAACATTGATTTCAGTGGAAATCTCCTCTGATTTCATGGTTGTGACATGGTGAAGATTTGCATATTTTTGTTACGCCCTGGTCTAGGTCGGGCCGTAACAGGAATGAAAAAGAAAAGAAAAGAAAGGAAAAAGAGGGTGAGACCAAAAGTGCGTTTGCTTAGTGTTTATTTACAAACAGTGAACAAGCAAATCCCCAAAAGGTGGCCGTGAGCTTCAGAAGCCGACAAGGCCAAAACAATAAACAAAATGCCCTCTACCTAGTACCAATGTGAAACAACTAACCTGCCCCAAAACTAAAGAAAAAGAAATACAAAGTTCTTCCCTTACTCCCTTGCTAACCACAAACCAAGAGAAAACAGGGTGTAAACAAAATGGCGTCGACTCCCTACTAAGCCACCAATTACAAAACTATGTACAAATATATACAAAACATATTTACAATCGGGCAACCAGAACCAAACAAGGGCATACACAAAAACGTAGTCGGAAACGTAGCACGAGGTCATACACAATATAATTTTACAAATTATCAACAGAAAAACAGTAAGCAAAGACATGGTCTAAAGTATAGTTGTCCGAAGGCCTTAAGTAGGCCTCTGGGTTTCCTGGATACCCAATCATCTGGCAGGAGGCGGGACCAACAAAGGGCAGGCAGGGCAGCAACCAATAGATTGCAGGTACACTGAAGAGGTGGGGACCTGCAACAACAAGAGAAGAAATGCCCCCTCCCCCCAGCAGAGACATAGCACACCTAACCAGACACAAAACAAATAAACTCAATATCGTAACAATTTTTTAAAAAACAAACAAACAAAAAAGCTTTCAACTGACCAAAACCAAGTCAAATATAATGGCACAGGATTGTCCAAACACATTAGAAATACACCAGAGATATGCGGCATGGTGTAGCTGTAGTTCTCTTTCCTCCTGTCTTTGTAAGTAGACTTTGCATGATCTCTCTGTGCTTGCTTAGTGTACACTAATTGGCATTTCCAAATTTCTTGTAGTGTATGATTGGGTGTGTGAGTGTGTGTGCTTCTGCCCTGAGAAGGGGGGGGGGGGTAGAACCCATGGTGCTCATGGTGTATCCTGCCCTGTGCCCCTGGGATCGTCTCCAGGCTCACAACCCTTTACAGGATAAGCGCTATAGAGAATGGATGGATAGAAGGAACAGTTGAGTCTGTTTAGAGCAAAGGACAAAATAAAATAATCTTAAAAGGAGATTAATACGTATTAATAAATGATAGTCTAATTATACAGCTGGCTGAAATATAATGACGATAACAGGCTGTAATGTTTAATGATTATTAAGGGTAACTGGTCTAGTGGTTCTCAAAGCCTGGATTGTTTTTTTATTTTTTTCCCCTAACAGTACTGCACATTTATAACCGATTATTATTATTAAGGTTAGTAGCTGAATTTGATAAGTATTTTTATTTAATTGAACTTGAAAAAAAATTAAGAAAACTCAGTTACACAAGAACAAATATAAAGGAACCTCTTGGACCTTTTGAAAATTTGTAAAAAAAAAATGTTTTTTCTGTCAAAGGAAAAAAATCTGAGATTCAAACCCCTACAACAAATGTCTACAACAAATAGCCCAAATATTATTGTATATATAAATAAAGGGCATGATATTTGTATATGTATTTGTAGATGATATGGATTATTATTAATTATTATTATTATTATTTGTATATCTGGTAAAACGTCCATGACATCTGAATGGGTCCATGACTGCATATGTTGGCCAGGCAACACTCACAACTAAACACTGATAACATAATGCAAACATAATGCAGACTGATGTATTTATTATCCATCACACAGGAGGACGGGGAACAACACTCCTGCGTCTTCAGTGCTCGAGACATTTGGTCATGACAGATGTATTTTATGCACGCCTTGCGGTTGCATCCAAAATAAAACATATTTAGACTGTAGGTCTGGTATTGGAACACCGGGATCATGGCGTGTTCATGTCCGAAACGTTCCGGCGTTTGTGTTTTTAGGGAATAGAACACAGCATTGGGTTTGTCTCTACCACTGGCTCTTGCATCGCTGCGGTTGCGGGGGCTGTGCATTGTAAGTAATCTGGATGACTGGCTGCTTTGTGCCGAAACCAGAGATGATGCTCTCAGAGAGACATCTGTTATTTTAGTGCATTTTTACTACTTTGGGTTTTTGTTGCATTTTCCAACTGAGAAAAGTGCTCTCTGGTTCCCAAGCAGACTTTTTTCCCCCCCTTTGGCCTTTATTTAGAGTCACAGGCCACGAGGGCGCACCTCTGAGCCGGAGCATCTCTCAGTATCGGAGACGATTATGCGTTTAATTCTAATCCAAAGGGTTCTGGCCCATATGGCTGCAGCTTCTGACTTCTCTATCGCATTCATGAGGCTTTCACAGGGTCAAGGGCAAAATACAAACTGTGGGTGTCATTTATCATGCTGGATGCGAAGAAATGTATTCGTAAATCATTCATCAGAGGATTTACACAAGAAATGTGGTATACACTCAGTTCGAAGAAAATAAAGTTTGTATCGTATGTGAGCGCCTGGAAAGTTAGATAAAAGGAAATTTTTTAAAGAATGTATTTGCTGAGCACTTACTGTAATTCTATTAACATTGATTATGCTACAGTTTATACTGTAAATCCCTTTTTATTTCATTTAACACAAGCAATAAATGAAATATCCTGTGAAACTTGGTTAATAGCCTAAAAGAAAGCATTCCTAAACAGACTGTAAATTAACACCAATAAGAAAAAACATTGAATTAGGTCGAAATAGGAAAGCACACCAAGTGTCACTCAATGACAAAATGAGAAAAAAACATAGCCGCACAGCAGCGAATGACAGGAAGTGTGTATTCATGTGAAAAGAAAATCAGTGTTATTAAACTTTTAAAGAATTACCGAGATTTTTTAGCTAGATTCAGCCTATGAAAATATCCAGGAATTTTTTCCATCTATCCATTGACTTTATTCTTCACAGTGATGAGATGATCCTGCTTCAGGTACTTGCTTGTGGCTGACTAAAAGGGAATGATGGGTTACTAATGTAAGCTTTTCCCTGAAGGAATGTCTCTCGGCCTTATTATTAGCTTAGTAACCACATTTGCTACTACAAAACCAGCTGCATATTGCAGCATTTATTTATGCAGATGGGAACACCAGTCCCCATGTGACGGCTCTGCATACTAATGGAAATGTTCAGCTGCTCAGAAACCAATGCTTTTGGTCCAGGACAAAAATTAATGGTGTTGTAGTGACATTCAAAATAAAATAAATAAATAAATAAATAAATAAATATAAGACGGTGCATAAAATGAAAATAATATACCACGAAGGGAAAACTGGTAAAAAAAAAAAAGTCCTTGAAGGATGAAAAAGTGAAGCACAATCACAAATAAATGAAAGCACAAATATGAAAACTGCAAAACAAATGCAAAACTGATGTTACAATACAGACAGCCTGTAAATTAGCTGGTGTTCACAGCTGTCTGGTAAAGAGAGCTAACCTCCAAAAAAACATCTCACCCTAAAAGACTGTATACAAGGACTGAATGTAAGTTTTCTAATTGCCACTTCTGAAATCCACATATTAGTATTTTTAGAATATTAATAAATTCTCCTGTTTAGACATGAAAAGTCTACTGTATGCCGTCACACACATTCTGAAATAAAGACACCAAACTGCGGCGTTCCTCGTTGCTGGGTTGGTACCATCACCGTACATCTTTTATATCCTTAGTATCCTCACTATATACTTTAAAAATGACTTAATTGGACCTTAAGGACCACTTTTAAAGCTTTTCTCCAAAATCTAATTAAAGGCAACCCGCACCACACACACTCCCAGATGGAAAATACTCACTACCTCAATGTACATTTCTCCATTTCTGAGAAAACTATGTTGCTTCTAATTTGCTATCTTTGTTTCATCCTGGCAGATGTTTAGCATTTGGTGTAAATGAAATCTTTGATTGCATCTTTCCCACTTCTCATTAACATAACGTGCTGCATTTACTGTACTTCAGGAGAGACTGCTGAGAGTGTGATTGTTTAAAACTGATATAAGAAACTGATAACGGAAACTAAGTTGTTTCATGAATGTCCCATAATATTAAATATAACTGTAAATGGATAAAAAACTGTATGATAGTGATAAATAAATGAAAACGATTTCTTTGTTAGAGAAATAAGATGCCATAAGACTGTAATCTACATTTCAATCCTGCTGTAGTCTATCCACTAATATTCATTCTCATTCAGTGATATTTGTTAATTCTCCTTATATACGTATACTATAGATAGATATTCTTATATATTTTTATATTCTTTTTATCTTAGTAAATTCTGTTGTAGTGTGGTGATCCTCCATGTTTTTTTCTCTACATGATTGACGATCTGCAATACTCTACATGTTTTTGTCCAGTATGCATTATTATTGTTACTTCATTATACAGTATATGTCTATATATATGTCAATAATCTATCTATCTATCCTCACTGATCTCCTTTCACAACATGCTATTTTATTCCTTACTTCTATATGAATAATTCAATTCTGTTCTTTTCCCGAGTCAGACATGTTAAAGCAGGAACAGCAAACAGCCCAAACTTTACCGTAACTCTTTGCACTTTCATCTTTTATCATTATCACATTTAACGCATAAGCAGACTCGCACGCAGACAAAGGCGCACACGTTCCCAGAATTTTTCGTCTTCTGCTGTTTTGATTCGGGTTTAATTGGTTAAATACTCAGGAGGACACGGTGTCATTTTCTCAGTAGCTACACGCAGCACCTGCAGCACATCATCTCCAGCTCCTGAGGCTCTGTGTGCTGGATAAACGACCGACAATAAACAACAGAATGGAAATTTCCTACATTTCATCCTCTCTGATTGCTTTTATATTGCACTGATTATAATGATACAATAATGATTTATGACGACAAGATACTTCAGTATTTAAGTGATCAGATCTTGTCCATATTAGTTATAATGATTTATAATGCAGTGCTGATGAGGTTTTCAGTCTGATTGGCCAGAAACTCTATAACAGCCAAAAAATAAAAATAAAAATCAGATCAGAATGACCAGCTAGGGGCCTCCGAGTGGCGCAGTGGTAAAGTGTTTGCCCTATCATCCGGAGATCGCGAGGTCGATTCCCAGGAGGTCTAGAGAGAGCTGATTGGCCGAGACGAGGGATGAGAGGTATTTAGTGCTCCCACATTAACCACGACTCTACAGCCAATCAGGGGCGTCTGTGAGCTGTGGATCAGAGGAAACATGTGGTAGTCTTCGGCCCTCCTGACTGAGTGGTAGTAGTAATGTGGGAGCCCCCTAGTGGTGGGGAGGAATTGGACACGACTAAATTAGAGAGAGAAAAAAAAAAAAGAACGGCCAACTAGGCTTAGAAAGCTAAAAGTTACTGGAATTGTGTAAAGAATATGGTCTGTTATATTATTTAAACCTGGAGGGATAGTAATGAACCATCAGCTTTGCTGAGGAATGATAGTTGGAATAAAACAAGAAGAATCATTAATGGAGATCACTTAAACGCTTGGTGAAGTTGCATCATAAAAAATGGACAGTAGAAACAGAGCTATGTTTAATAGTGAAAATAAAACGATGTCCATATATGTGACGACAAAGGAATCGTTTTCACACAAGAAATCTTAGTGTGACACTTTTTTGGCCTGAATATGAATGAATGCACATTTCTATTACATCATCATCTTTGTAGTAACAACCTGTGCAGGAACTTACAGTACGGAGGGCTTAAAAAAAATTTCTATAGACAGGAAATTATTTTTAGCATTCGTAGAAGGACTGCCTGGTGTTGTAACAGTTAGAAGTAAAGCCGCAACACAAGCCTTAATAATCAACATCATATTATCCACAGGTTGTCGTGCAACCAACACGACCTCATTTCACCTGTTTAGTCTGTTTTAATTCAGTCAACGCTTTAAACTGGCACAGTGTGTCAACAGGGAAACAAATTGCTGAAAAAAAACAGCTGCCGTCTCACCGCCTGTAATATTTAGGCCATGATGCAATATCACTAAGTGAATATAGTACTGCCTGGTAGATAAACTCTACATCATTTTCTCTGTTTTTTTATGATCAACCAAACAAAATTGGGGATCAAAATTACGACATCCAAACCCCAAATTTACAAGGAAAATCTCAGAAGTTGTCTCCATCGCAGTCCCTTTACGGAACTCAGAACCGAGAACCGTCTGTCCATGTTTTAAAGCACACTCAGATGGGAAATCAGTTATTAAAAACGTCTAGCTTTGAGACAGGCTCGTATCTCCAAATGTGTGCCTCTGAGAAAAGCTGTAACTGTGTGTGTGTGTGTGTGTGTGTGTGTGTGTGTGTGTGTGTGTGTGTGTGTGTGTGTGTGTGTGTGTGTAGGCCTCATCCCATTCATCTCTCAGATGTTGTCTTTATAGTCTGTGTTTGTGGCTTACAGCAGTGAGCAGTTGGGATTTGTGTGTGTGTTGTGTGTGTGTGTGTGTGTGTGTGTTGTGTTGTGTGTGTTGTGTGTGTGTGTGTCTGAGCCCCGGACCGGTTTATTTTCTCTCAGACTGAGAGCCTGTTCTTGTTCATACACCAGACTCTCTGGACAAACAGGCACCACTAGCACAGATGAACATGAATATGAATATAAATATGTGTATGTGGGGGAAATGTGCACCTTTTGAGTGTGCTGATGCAATGTTATCTCTCTCTGTCTCTCGCTCTCACTGTCTTTATGGGATATAACTGAATACGAATACATTACTTGAAAAGAACCATATGAAAAGTGGATCGGTTGTGTTTTGTGTTTTTTTTTTTTTTTCATATTAGAAAGCTCACAGAAAAGTTCACAGGGCATCTGGTTTAGACTAGAGAACCGGGGTCTTGTGAGATGCAACAAAATATATTGCATGTGTAGGAGGTTTTGACTTTCGTGCACTCGGGAGTGAGCGGTCAGATACAACGTTTGCGTGACAAAAAAAAAACATTTATTAACATGAACATACTGCCGTCAGAAAAAAGACGCAGGTGGATGTAAAGCTGCAATCTGACCTGGGACCTCTGAAACGGAAAGGTGCAATGCAGTGGACCAACATCCACCTAGCATGTTATAAATGTTATAAAGCACAACATGTCACAAGATTTGTTGCATAATCTCAGCTCAATTTTACTTTTAAAACCAATAAGACCATTGTGACAGATAATTTTACAAGCAAAGAGGAACAGAATGTTTCTTCAACACTGTTTGCAGAAAAAAGTTTGATATCTTAAATACAAACTGGACATACTGTACAAATATGATGCCTTTATGTTTTTTCCAGGCCGAAGCACTGGAACGTGTTTAAGTTTAAAATGATCGACTTGGAGCTTCCTGAGCTCTGAATGCAATCAATTGCAAATGCAAGTCAGAACATAAACCCATAAACATGAACCAGGCAGAGGTCAATCAGATTTCTAGAATAATACAAAGTACAAACAGGAGCGTAATCCAGGCAGTGAAGCACAAGGTTAAGGGGGGAAAAAAATGCTTTGATGGTTTTTTTCTATGCATGTCATGGAAAAGGCAAAACCTTGCAGAAATATAAATTTTGCGGACAGCTACAAATAAATATAGCAACTGCAGAACAGGGTTAAAAAGATGTGCATCGTTCCAGTTCAGACCAGTTATGCAGCTGAGTGATGTAGCTGAGGCTGAGGAACTGTCAACAGTTTTCAAATTTTCTAGTAAGAAGAAAACTAATTTCCACGTCAGGCTCATGTCTGTATACAGATACAGCCAGGAGGGATGTTCAAGTCAAACTGGGACTTTTGATTTTGATTTTAAACAGAACACAATTATGAGACTAAAAACTCACTTCGCTATATCAAGCCCTGCTACACTTTTGAACCCATTGCACATTGCGTCTGAAATGCTGGCCTCCCAGGAACTCCTTTAAACATGTGGAAATGGCTCCCAGTGTACAGGTCCCACAGAAGATCCATCTCTTCTGTAAGTTGGCAACAAGTTAGTTAGGTTAAGCCTTTATCTGTCACAAATACAGTATTGCACAAGGAAATTCTTTCTTCGCCAGGGTAACAGGGGTCATAGATCAGCCATGATACAGTGCACCTGGAGCAGATAGGGTTAATGGCTTTGCACAATCTGGTGGAGCTGGGGCTCGAACTGCAGACCTTCTGATCAGTAACGCAGAGAGAGCCTTAACCACCTGAGCCACCACTGCCCCTAAATAATAGGCTCGTCCAGGATGTTCAAGCGTCGATTTTCATTTCGAGAGTCCGATGTTGTGTGTCGATTTTTGAGGATCAGGCGTTCCACTTGCTTTGTCTTTCACAGAGGTACCGCCTTCTTTAAAATATTGGAACATACAAATGTCTAAGCGGCTAAGAGTCTCATCACCATACTGTGTCTCCTGTAAATGTCGATCAGTTTTATGCCTCCGTTCAGTCCTGCTTTGACTTGAACACCCCTCGTACTGATGTTGCCTTACACACACGATACATACGGCATATACGTACAATTAGTTGCCAGTATTATATACAGTATGACTTTTTCTGATTTCACAGAATTCTCTAATCTAATGGCAATTAAAAAATAAAAAAGAGAATTAAGTGTGTACACAACAATATTTTTGGAAACAAAAACACACACAGATATTCATGTGAAGCTCATAGAAGGCTTTATCCTGGCTAATGTTCCTGTGAATACATTAAACTAAAATACACACTTTTGAGGAAACTCATATTTATGTTCACAAACAGGGAAAATAAATTATGATGCATTTCTTAATAGGGTCCCCATTTGCATGTTGCCTTTTGAATACATAAAAACTCATAATTTAATAATACAAATCTGACCCTTTTTTTTTTTTTTTTTTTTTGCATTCAATTACCATACACAATTTCTTCCTGCTTTGCAGCTTTGGGGGGAAAAAATAAGCTTCTGTGGAAATACAGCTAACTCTTTTTTTTCTTTCTTTCTTTTTGGCTGGCTTAATTTTAATGGAGTTTTTAGATGATACAAATTAAAATGATGTCCTGCTGCTAGCAGGCTGCCTCCAAACAACATAATTAGCTGGAACATCTAGAAATCAAAATTATTCAGTGTGTTTCTGTTCTTCTGGTGGGGACTAATGAGATACAGGGAAGATGTAAACTATATTTGTGCAGCGAATCATTTCTCAGATGATTCATAAAGCATGCAAAGTGTTTTTCCTAGTACAGTTTGTGTATGTATATATGCATAATGTGTGTGTGTGTGTGTGTGTGTGTGTGTGTGTGTGTGTGTGTGTGTGTGTGTGTGTGCGTGTGTGCGCACGTTCCCTCAAGACTGTACATGCTATATTTTAAAAGCAGGACTGAGCAATGTGACTGTTGAACCTGAGTGTACATCTGCTTCACATTTAAGACAATGTTGCTGTCCTTCAGGAGATGGAAGGATGTTGAATAACATCACAGCAATGTTGAGTTCCTTATTCTGATTAATCAAATAACTATTCATTTATTTGTTTTTATTTATTTATTTATTTAGTCTTGAAGGTTAAATGTAACTCCAACCAAATAAAAAAAACTCAAATAAAATGCAAATCGTATTGGTATAAATGGAATAAAACACTTGTAGACTTTGTGTCTCTCTACTCAAACATGCAACGTGTTTACCTATGAGCACACATGGAGTTCTCATCTGTTATTGAGAGGAGGTCAGTACGAGTGTTAGGACGGATTCACCTCTACTTTGACCAAATGCAGAAATCCTATCAATCAACAATACAGAGCAGCCTTTACAGAGTCAGAGCAATGACATCATTCTGACTTTGGGGTGATGATCCGTGCATAGACCAGGGCTTCGGAAGAAAATGAGTTTTCTCTAAAATTCTGTCCAAAATACACTATATGGGGAAAAAAAAGTCATTCCAAAATTCATCCCAAAGGTGTTCTATTGGGTTGAGGTCAGAACTCTGTCCAGGAAAGTCCATGTCTGGGTTAGACATCGCTTTGTGCACTGGTGCGCGGTCATACTGGAACAGGAACAGGCCATACCTAAACTGTTCCCACGAAGTCAGGAGCATGAAATTGGCCAAAATGTCTTGGTATGCTGACATTACGAATTAATAGTCAACACAACTGACTTGATACAAGCTTACGTTAAGTTCTGTTGAAACTCCTCTGTCAAAGACCCGGATGAGCGAGTTTGGTGTGGAAGAACTTGACTGGCCTGCACAGAGACTTGACCTCAACCTCGATAGAACACCTTTAGGATGAATGAGTGCAAAGTCTGTGAGCCAGGCCTTCTAGTCCAACATCGTGTGTCTGAACAGGTGTCTGACCTCACAAATGCACTATGGATTAGGAATGGGATATTATTCGAGTTCAAACGCATGTGAAGGCAGGCGGGCGAATACTTTTGGCAATATAGTGTATCGATCAATGTAGATTCAGTACTTATCACTTATAGAGTAATTAATTCCATTAGAAATTTCAACCATTTTTGTGTGCTACTTGCAATTTTACTTGCAAGCACACATCCAGCACTATCTAAGTGAAATATGAAAGAAAATAGTCTTGCCATCACACTTAAATGCTAAGAAATAGCAAACTTGAGTGGCTGTTTGGCATTACCATGATCGAGTCCATGTGTTCTCATCTCTTAATGAAACACTCTCATAGATGCATTTTTTTTTCTCCAGTGTAACTTTGACAAAGCCTGAAGAAAGAGGAGAGTGTGTTTTTTAGTTCTTGTGCATGACTGAGCTTATTGGTTGAATATAGCTTTGTGGATGTAATCTAGTGGCAAAGTACAATGAGACTGCAAAAACCAATAGAGCCATTCTCAGCCATCTAAACCATGTCAAAGCTCTGCTTGGCCAGTAAGCGCTTCCACTGACAATGCACATTACACAGGATTTACTGGCAAGGTTTGCTGGAGTTTCAGCTTCTGACTTTGTCAGTTGTATTTTCTCACATCCATAAGAAATAAGTGTTATTGCAACCATAGTACTCAACAAAAATTTAAGCCCAGTCCATTCTTCATTATTTGTGCATACAGATTGATTTGGGATTTCAAATAGTGTTGTAGTGTTAAATGGATTTTTTTTTTCAAACCTTCTGTCAAGAACCACAAAAGCCAATCCACGCTGGAACCCTTATTTGTATATTTGTACAGCTAAGTTTTATATAAGTCTATAATTATTGTTACATCCTATATTTTATATTTTTGTTGTTCTATTTTTCTCTGCTACTAAGTTTTTCTATATTTTATTCTTATTCTTATTCCATTCCCTACTTTATTCCTTATTGATAATTTAGATTTTAAGGTCATGAGTATGTATGTGACAAATAAATTTTGAATTTGAAAACCTCCAGCGGCACAGGTCCGTGCCAGCAATACAGCATTAATTCACTGTGTTAATGAACAATAAAAAAAAAAAAACTAACTGTTTATACAGTAGTCCTGCAGTGTGTGTCAACAGAGGAGGCTTTTGATAGCTGGATTCAGACAAACTGTACATTTGAGTTTTGTCAGGTAGAGCCGATGTTACCATTAGTTTTAAAATGCAGAAAATGTTCCTGCTACCAGAATATGAAAATTATATTTTTTTGCTTAGTCATGTTTGTATTCTAAATGAACTTGGACTATATACAGTATACACTGTATATAATTAATATATATAATTAATAATGCAATAAAATTATCTAGAAGCATTAAAAATCATAAATAAAAAATAAACTGGAAAGTAATTATTCTTGAACAAGGTTTTCCTTTGAGAATGCTCAACTCTGCAATTCCCAGAACTATTAAGGAATCAGTTTTGTTTATTACATGCATAATGTGCGTAAACATATTTAAATACATTATTCATACATTATGAACATGTTCTAAGCAGATGCAAATACACATATGAATAGAAGATGATTCATTTTGGTAGATTTCTTTTTATATATATTTCAGACATAAACAGCCAAAATCTCCAACAACAGCTCTCCTTAGTTATTGTCTTTTGTCTTGATGAAACCCAATAATTTGACTCTTCTGAAAAGCAACCTTTTTTTTTTTTTTTGGCCAGGCATTGTGGGTATATAATTTCTACATATGATATCATGAACAGCCACCACCCTTTACATAACACTATAAGTTGAAACAATGATCATTTAGGATATCTTCTACAATTATTAGTTGCGATTGACCATCAGGAGTAACTCAACTTAAACCCGTACGGCTAAAACATGGTATTGGTGCTAAAAATGTTTTAGCACCAGTACCATGGTGAAAAAGTGAATTTTCAGATAGGATAACACCATTTATCATAATAATTAATAGTTCTTATCTTCTGATCCATGCTTCGTTTGGTAAATATGAATAATATGCATGTTGCATAAACTTCAGAAGTAGCTTCTTTGACACACACATTTTATATATTTTATGTATAACACAAAGAGGAAAATAGCATCTTGATTACCATTAACATGAGTCGCTGCCTGATGCAAGGAAGGAATCTTCCTTCATCCTTAGTCCTTCATCCTTCATCCAACTGCCTGGTCAGTGTTATAGTTTCTGAAATTAAGTAACTTGGTTGATGAAGCTAGTGGCATTGCATTACACTTACGTTTTTGTATGTTGTGCACATTTGGACAAATATTTTGAGAATCTGATCATTTTTTTCATGCAGATGTTTTTTTTTTTTTTTTGGTAAAATGATGTGATACAGGTTTTGATAATTCCCATTTCTTCCATAAACAGAGTACAGAATTTGTATTTTAGGATAGATAGAAATAGATAGCAATAAACAAAGTATTAAATCAGTTCCATAAAAGCTTCCATTACCTAAAATGACATTTTACACCCATAACACAGTAAGCCAAAACTGTATGAGCAGTCGCTGCTCTGCTGGCCATCGAGAGGGAAAATGGCCAAATGATTTGAGAAGACTCTTTGCTTGTGTGACAGGGTAATAGACCACTTCCTCAGGGAAAAAAAAATGCGGGAGTTATATTCAAGTAACATGACAGCTTGCAGAATAAGTAGGTTCTTTGATAAATGTCTGTCCTTTATTGAACCTAATTGACTGGACTGGAAAGTGGTTGATAATGTAATGTAATAGCGTAATGACCAGCGAGTAGACTAGTGCATTACAACAGAAGTGAAATGAGCATGTATATGAGGTCTCATGGGAGGAAGAACGCTGCGTAGCCACTGTCCTTCTTCTCAAAATAAAGGTCCTAATGTAGAAAATTATGTTTGACAACAAAAAACTCAACAAAAAGTCAAAGTTTTGGTGAATACTTTGCAAGTAACCCTGGCGATTCCAGAGCCAATAATGGTAACAGGTGGAAATACACCCTTACTAGGATGCCAGTCTATAGGCCTTTTAAATCTGTCTGATGGTCCCTCTCACTTCTGAACAGCAAAAGTGCCAAAACCCACATGCAAAAGCAGTCACAGAAGCACTTTCAGCAAGAAAACACCTCTGATTGTGTTACATCATCTTAAACAGCACTTCATCTACTTAGTAACTGCTTTTAAGTTGTTCTGAATCTCATCTATTGTGTTTCACACTTACACATGCTACAAAGCTAACTACACCCTAAAAAAACACTGGGTTAAAAAAGTTCTAATGTTAATGTGGTTGCTAACGCTAGCAACCTAGCTAAATGCCAGCATCATGCTGGCACTACAGTTAACAGTTTAGCTTTCATTCATCACTTCACCATCTTCATACACCCTGCAAGCATTCTACAAAGAAAGCTAAAAAAGCTCAGACATTTTTGCAGTTTCTTTCATACACAGGTGGGGTTCTTTGGTTTGGCTAGCTAGCAGCCATTGTCAGATACACTAGCATGCTATAGCACAGACCAGGCTGAAAGTTTGTGTGTAACACAATAACAGTAATAAATGTTACATACAGTGAACAAATTCAGTCATAGGTGAGTGAAAGTGTGTATACAGACCTTGTATTTAACATTTACATTTCCTCTTAAATGCTCCAAAAAAAAAAAAAGAAGAAGAAGACACGAAGCTGACGAAGACACTGAATACACCAGTGAACTTCGGGGGAGGGGCGGTCTTGTTTGTGATGTTAGCTGTCACTAGCTAACCCAACTCTGGGTTAAACAAAAAGTGCCCAATTCACTGTAAATAACCCAGAAAAATTACCCAACAGAGGCAACCCAGCGTTCGGGTAGTAAAAATAACCCAGCATTTTTTACTGTGTAGCTTGTATCACAAGGCTGAATCCCAAATCCCTCTCTAACCCCTCACACAAGTCAGTATTAGTTACCTGTACATTATTTTATAAGGCGTAAAGCACATTCTACAGCATCGTCGCATTTGCAGCAGAAGAACTAAATGAGCTAATGCTAACGCTAGTAAACTCCACCAAATCCAGGAGTAATCAGGTTAATGATAAATATAATAATAATAATTTCTGCAAATTAATATCCTTATTACTTTCATCATCCATTTTCAGACACTTGTTTCTGTTTTAAATAAGTAACAAAGTCGACCACAGCATACGGCATATAAAAATAGCAGATTAGCAGAACAGAAGCTATCAAATGCTAGGTTACTTTTCATCAGATAATCCAGTAGTTAATCACATAATCTGTTATGTTTTTGGCTCTAAAAGACTTTACACCTTGAACATAATTTTTAACAAAAGTGCAATCAGAGTCAGATTATGCTTGTGTGTGTGTGTGTGTGTGTGTGTGTACAGAGATGTCTATGTAGCTAACCCGTTCCTTAAATCACACTGTTAAGAAGTTATTGTTTCTTCTTTGCTATGTTGGAGTCTGTGCCACTGGAAAACTGTATTTTTTTTTTTTTTTTTTTTTTACAAAACACTAACACTTTTGTAGCCAGGTGGGAGTAGTACATGCAATTTTTATGTACGCCACTAGATGGCACTGCCATTTACGGGCATTTTTGGGGATAAGGAGGGATAACGGTGAAGAAAAACCAGGAAGTCAGACCGTCGGCTGCAGCACGTTATGTTTAGGTGCATCTGATTGTTCAATTCCGGTAAATATGCTGTAAAATATGCTTGTTACATCAAAATATTTTGTGAACAATGTTTAAGAGTGTTGTATACAGAAATACTGTGGGATGTTAGTGGCTAATATTGTTGTTTATTGTTGGATGTTAACAGATATGTTGAGAGATGTTTAGTGTGACCTGTGTGAAGTCTGCCACAAGTTAATCTGTTCTTGAGTGAATGCATCAAACAGTCAGTATGTTGAGGAAATTTCTACATTCATTGTTGTAACGTACATTTTATCCAAGCACTGTGAAATGTAAAGATTGTTAACAGTGGAATGTGTCATTTCTGTTGTTAAATCAGGAAGAGCCACCACAGTTATTTTTGTATGTTTAGTGAACAGCTTTTTGTTTCTTTTTTTGCTTGCTGTTTGATACTAGACATTTTGGTTAGTTCTAAATTTTAAGTTTATTTGTACTTGAAGCTGAGGCTCAGATGTACAGCCTCTCAGATTGAACAAATTGAAGAACATTGAATGTGTTGGGACTGTGCTTATAGGGGAGAACTCCCTGAAACTATTTTATTTTTATTGAACCCCAATTTTAAATTTAATCACTTTAATCACAGGTAAAGATAAACAAACCTTCAGCACGACTGAGAGTGCGCATGAGGACAAGTTAATTACTCCAATCTGCTGCCTTGATAACAGGAACGGGTATAATTTCTGTTGTAAAATCGCACCTCTACATAACATAAAGATCAAATCCAATATTTATATTTAATCAGATTTTGTTTATAACAATTTCCTGGGAATATAATTTAAGCTAGATCAAGGGCTGCGGTGGCTAAGTGGTACTGTAGATTTCTCGCCTGCCATGCTGAAGGCCCTGGTTAGATTCCCACCCAACGCCCAAACCCCAGCCACTGGATGCCAGGCTGGTCCCAATCCCGGATAAAATGCGAGGGTTGCATCAGGAAGGGCATCCAGTGTAAAACCTGTGCCAAGTTATGTATGGATTAGAACGGTTGCTGTGGCGACCCATCGACAGGAGAGGCCGAAAGACTAACAATAACAACATCGTCTAAATTAGTGCAAAGAAAGATTTTGCCCCATTTCTTCCATTTAATGCTTTTTCTTTCCTGGCCTCCAACAACCCATACAGTACATCGACACCTAATGGCAAACAACCCATACTGTACATCCACACCTAGGGGCAAATAAGCCATACATGTACACCTAGAGGCAAACTAAAATAGTCAATCTAACTACTAGATGAGACTGAAGGACCCAGAGGAAACTCACACAAACAGTAACCTGAGTTTAAGAGCAAGGTCCACACCCACGCTGCTTGAGTTTGACATTTCCTCTCATATTTATTACTTTAAGATGTCATGAGGGGACGAAGCTAAATGACATGCATCTGACTTTGCTTGCTGACTTACATTATGATTCCCCCATCATCCCTGAGTTGAAATATTTTTGTTTTGCAAGCGTATGCCCACCGGTAACAGTGCACGAGCATATTACCCATATTTCATCCCTAGAGCACTCCATAAATGCCCGTACTAAGTAATTGCTATGTTCTCTCATACACAGCTCAATATCCTTATATACATCTCTCATGTCAGCAACCCCGTGCACACGTTGGCAACCAGAGCACGTCATGCCCTCTGACGTTCTTCTCCCTTGCCTTAGCACAGAGCTCGGCTGGAGCCAAGGCTAATTACATCGCGCTGTTAAGTCAATCTCTTGTTTGATCTCTGGCTCATTGGATTGATTATGAAGATGAGACGAGGGAAGGTGAATTAAGCGTGTGACATTGAGTCCGCGTCACCCCGTAGCTTTCTTGGAAATTTAGAAAACATTAAACGTGAATAAATATTTGCCGTGCCAAAAAAAAAAAAAACTTTTTTTTTTGTGCAGGATGTGGAGGGTGAAATGGTTTGGAGGGAAGCTGTAGTTGTTGAGCACCCGAGGCTGTTTACTAAAACAAACCCAGAGATGGAGACATCAAAGACTGACAGTGTATGAGGAGACACACACTCGCACACACACGCCATCCAACTTAAACATTCACGTTTGGCCTGGCCATCACATTTCTCCTTCTGACTATGTCTCTTTGAAATCTATTAATCCCTCGCCTGCCGATGCACACACAGTGCGTGCGTGTGTGTGTCTTCTCACTTTGTTGGTTCTGCAGTGACTGTGATCACAGCTGGACTGTCGCATCAGGGTCTGAGAGTCAGCGCGCCTCAGCAAAGGCAATGACCCAATTAACAACAAAGTCAACTCATCGGGTGGCCAAACAAACCGCTTTAACGAGGAACAAAGGAGATGGGAAGCTGGTCCACTTCCGTTTAGGTGGGGAGATTAATAAAAAAAAAACTGTTCTCGTTTCCATGGCGAAGGCACCCCCATTGCACAGCATGAGCCAGCGCCTTTGTGTGCTCTACCTTCACAGGAATTAGTCGTAATTAACAAGGCTACTCATGAGATTATTTTCTGGGCAAATATTTTAATTAAAACTGTTCCCTCTGTCACGTGAATGCCATATTTCCACTTAGTGCCAATTTCCTTAACTCTGTCCTCGAAAAAAACAGACAGACAAGAAACCAGAACCCAGATGGTGGCAAGCAGCAAGACAAGGGTGGAATGGAAAGATGATATTTTGCTAATTAGATGTCTTCAGGCCTGCGTGATCAATCTATCTGTTTTTATCAATCTCATTCCTTCCTGGCTCAGTAACGCACTGCCTGGTCCAGTGGGCACAACGCATGATGGGTGCATCGCTTCATGCGCTTCCCTTCCTCCCTTCCTCGCGCCCATCACTCTGAACTAGGGTCGATCTGAACTCATCAGAACACATGCCATTTTCCGTTTCTCCAAAGTCCAATCTTTATACTGCATTTCTTCCACAAAGTTGAAGGTTCAGCGCAGCCCTTACAGGTTTTAATAATGTGTTGGACACTTCTTAATTCAATTACGGTATTTTTTAATTAACGGTAATTGATGCAGGCCAACGATTTGACCCTTCTAAAAGTAGCAACTTTATTTAGACAGGCAGTGTAATTTGACTTGCAGTAGTTGGGAAGGGATTTCATTATACAATATATATAACACAGAAACTGTTCTTCTGAAGCTACTTCTAAAGTTTATGCAACATGGATGTGACAAATCTTGCTTCCCTAAAACTTTCAAGTTGCTTGGATATGTTTCAAAAATACTGTCTTGCTTCAAACAATAATAATTAAAAATACAAATGATTAATATTTCTTTACGAGCATTGATACTAAAATTGGTGTAAGCATCTAGAAGCATATGACCTGTAAAAAGTTTTGCTTAAATTCAGGCATTCCATGCAAAATGGATTGTGCAGGATTTTTGGGAAAAGGATTTCTTACCCCCAAAAAATTGTAGTGTCCGTAACCATGTCAAAATCTTGATGCAATACCTTAACAATTTTACATTTTACTATAATAAACTATTTTTAATATGAATGACAAGTAAGATCATTGAAAGATTTGAATTCAAAAAAGTTAGAGACACTACATAAAATAGCACAAAATTGTATTTAGCAAATGTGTTTCTTTTTATCTGATAAAAAATATAAATGTGTATCCATGTTTACAAAAAAAAACTAAGCATGGATCGGGAGAGCACTAAAATGGTGTTGTATGAGCCTATCTGAAAATTAACTTTTTCACCTACAGTTGGTGAGGCACTTTTTTAGTACCAATACCATGTTTTGAGGTCAATCGCAACCAATGATGTTAGAAGATATACTAAATGATCATTGCTTCACCTTATACTGTGGTACCAAGGGTGATAGATGTAGAAATTAAAATAAAATATGCACACAATCTGGCCAAAAATAAAAAGGATCCCTTTTCAGAAGAGTCAAATTATTGGGCTGCATCAAGCAAAAACAACAACTAAGGAGATCTGGAATTACTGGAACTGGGTTAAGAATTTCCACATCTGATCAAAACCTGTAAGAAGAACCATTCTCCTCTGACCTCTGGCACCAACAAGTCAATTTCGTCCAAATGTGAAACTGCCACTCGCTGGGATCAGCAGCTTGCAAAATACTCAGACCACCAACAATCATGCAACATTCAAAGTCCCTTAAATCACCAAATTCCCCATTCTGATGCTGAGTTTGAACTTCAGGAGATCGTCGGGACCATGTCTACATACCTAAATGCATTGAGTTGCTGCCATGCTGCCATGTGATTTGGCTGATTAGAGATTTATGTTGTATATAAAATACCTACAGTATATACGTATATCCTTCATATATCTATACTGTAACCTTCAGATTGTGCTACATTAAGACTTTTTACAAACCGAACACATAAATGATAATGACTCTCTAAGGCAGTTATTGATGCACAAAGCCCACTTGAATGGCAGCATGTCATCAGCTACAGAGCTGCTGAGAGTTTGGGGCCAGCTGTCGGAGTTTACAGTATTTGTGCTATAAATGTAGACTAATGAGAGACCTGGTTGAGAGCTGAAAGCAATTAGAGGCTGCGGAAATGAATCTGTCACTGCTTATACCCATGAGCCTCGTCAAAAACTCGTCGAGGAAAAATTTGACTGCCAGACGCAAAGTTAGTAAAAGTCCTTGATGGAAACAAGGGGTTTTTGTTACTTTTAATGCATGTTAAGGGCTCGGTGTGAGGAGGGATGCAAGGGGATGCTTTTTCCTTCTATTTGAAAATAATGACAAATCAGTGCAATGTAAAGCTGCTCTTTTTTATCCTCTTGGGATTCAAGTTATTGATGTTGCATTATTGTGAATAGCAAAGCAGGATGTGTTCCTTGTCCTTAAGCTATTACAAGTGTCTTAAAGCATATTCAATAACTACAGTGAAACTAATAGAAAGCAGCATGTTGTTGTTAGTCTTTCAGCTGCTCCTGTTGAGTGGTTGCCACAGCGGGCCACACACAACTTGGAGCAGGTTTTTACACCAGACGCCCTTCCTTACACAACCCTCCTATTTTATTCGGGCTTGGGAACGGCACTGCATCCAGTGGCTGGGGTTTGGGTATTGGGTGGGAATTCAACCCGGGCTGGGTCCACATGGCAGGTAAGAGATCTACCAGGGAGCCAACAGTGCCCTAATAGAAAGCAGCATAGTGAAATAAAATAGGCCTGGAATCATCAATAGATGCTGAAATCTATAAATTCGTCTTATTTTATTGTCTTATACAGGGTCATGGGGGGCCTGGAGCCTATCCCGGGAGACTTTGGGGAGCACAGGGAGAACATGCAAACTCCATGCACACACCTGTGGCTGTGGCAATTGATCAGCTCAAACCAGTACACCACAGTGCCGTCCCTACGTTAACCTCAGTGGCACGATGGTACGCGCATTCTGATCAACATCCATGTTAATACCACCTTCATTACCATTATATTCCTTATCTCATAGATCACTAACTAATATAACCCTGACTCTGTAAAATAGCTGTTATATAGCAGCAATGCATTCTGGAACTGTGAGTCTAGCATACAGTATGTACCAGAACTGCGACTACTTCTATATTGGATTTTGTCATTAATATAACATTGATTATTGCTGTGAAATGAGTTAAAATATACAGTAGTCATGATCTTTTTTTTTTTTTTTTTTTTTTTCTTATGAAACATTTATATCAGAACCACTGAAATGTCCTCCTGTGATACAGTCTGGTGCACAGACTCTTACTTCTCATAGGAATAACACAAATACAGCACCAGGCAATAAATGAAAATGATTTTTTACGCACAGCAGAAGTATTTCAGTACAAGTACGTGGAGTGTGTGTAATGCTGCTTTGATGTAGATATACCTCTAAATCTGAATCCACCATCCCAGTATTTTTGTTTCCTTCTTAGAACTTCCAAGCTTGGAACCTCCCACTTCATTTGTAATGAGTCTCAAGTCCCTTTCAGAGTTCATGCTGCTCGATCGCTGCGTCTGGGTTGGAGTTGGAACAGATGGAAGCCTCTGGTCATTGCCTACAGGTTGACTCTGATCTGTGTGAGCCTTGGGAAGATGAACATGAACATAGACACACACACACACACACAGTCAGCCTCAGCTTGGGTTTCATTTCCCCATTGCTCTTACACCTGGTAGTGAAGTGAAGTGCATGGATAATCTCACAAACTAACAGCTTTATCCCAACAGAGATAGATGAAGATGGAAAGAAGGAAAGAGGAGTAGAGATTTTGATCAATTGAGAGCTCTTAACACCCAGATCCAGCAGCAGACAGAAGCGTAATCAGTGGAATATATGGAAGAATCAAGTGGCTTTAGCTGTGGGTGGGAAGTTGGCAGTAACGGCCAGTGTAAGTGTATCTTGTCCCTCAGGCCTAACCGCATAAGCCTCACAGAAAGAGGAACAGATACTAAATATACCCTGCTGGCTCCTGGGTAATCACGTCTCACTGTCGCCCAAAAGAACTCCGGTTTTAATTGAACCCTTATTAGGTCCGCCGCCAAATCGGCGTGAAAATGAGTGTCTCCTCCCAGATGTGCTGTCAGTCGCCACCAACCGCTCGACTCAACCCCCCACCATCAAGTTAGTGCAAAATGAGACGCGGGCCCCTGTGACTGGGCGATCAAATGACTTGTATAATCGTGCGTTTTCACCTTGGCATCGGCATCGCCCAAGGAAAACGATCTCCTTATTTATTTATTTATATATTTTTTTTGGACAGGGGACGATGTATATGCGTATATGTGTGTGTGGGGTGGTATTCTTGGTTTTTTGTGATAACGATTTCTATTGCATCCAACAAGCAGAACAATTACAGTTGCATTAAGTAGGCTTGGTGCCTCTGTATGGAAAAAGGAGAAGAAACTAGAGATCTGAGTGTTTAATTTCTTTCTTCTTTTTTAGATCGAATAAAAAGGAACATATTAGGATAGAAATGAATATGATTTCAGACCCAAAACTTCTTGAATTAGGATGTAATTAGAAGTGTGTTAAATTCACCAAGGAGAAAGAGAAGGATATCTTGAACAATTAATGAGCTGAAAGATAGAGATCTCATCTAATCTCTCATTCACTATCATGTTTCGTCCCATCATCACATGTATTCCCTTTACTCTCTGTTTCTCTCACTTGCTAGCTCTCATGGATGCCAGATTTTCATTAAGTGGTTGTATCCTGGCAGGGTTCAGTCTCCGCCTGGCGTCGTGCCAACCGCAGTGTATGCAATGTCTGTTTGCCTTTGTGTGTGCTTGTGTCTTTGTGTAACTGTGTGAATTTGATGGCCATCAGAACCCGAACGCTTTCATGACTGGAGCTGCCGGTGCCAAAGACGTCCATAATTAAACAAGAGATCAAGTCTGGGGGTCTGGACGCGTGAGAATTTGCGTAGAAGTTGTCATTGTGCAGTGTGTAGGTGTTGATGTGAGTGGCACGATCCTTCCTGTTCAAAACATCAAGGTTATTCTGCACTTATTATGAACTAGTCAAGACACACACATACTGTATATACACACACATGCAAAAAGAACAGACTCTAAAAGAGATACCAGTAAAAAAAAAGAAAAAAAAAAAGAAGAGGACTGATGTTCACCCTTCTGATGCTGAAACCCAGGATCTTGCCTTTCTGGGACATACACTCCATGGATCTTTGTATGATGCCAGAAGCACTTCCTCTGCTCGCTTCTTGAAGGTGGCCTTTAGTAAGAACAGTAAATGGCTGCTTGATATCTGGGGAACTGGGCACTGCTTATTTCCTACAATCTACCTGAGCCTCCAATAGCGAACTGGACTCCATATCAACGTAAAGACATCATCTCTAATATTGAACTTCCAGCTGCCTAACACACAGTATGACTGCAGTTCAATTCCTGCTATCTGTTATCATCCAAATGAGGATGGATTCTCTGTTGAGTCCGGTTCCTCTTAAGGTTTCTTCCTACTGCCATATAGAGTTTTTCCCTGCCACCATCTCAGGTGTCGCTCTGTGGTTAAGGCATTGGACTACAGTTCAGAAGGTTTGCCCCTGTTGGGCCCTTGAGCAAGGCCCTTAACCCTCAACCTCTCAGATGTATGATGAGATAAAAATGTAAGTCACTCTGGATTAGAGTGTCTGCCAAATGCTTAAATGTAAATGCCCCCTTCATCTTGCTCATCAGGGACAATCTGATGCACATTTCAGTATTTTTTTTTTTTCGATTCTGTAAAGTTGCTTTGCGACAATGACCACTGTTAAAAGCTATGCAAATAAAAATGAATTTAATTGAATTACTGGTAAGGCGCTTCCTGGTGTCGGGAGCCACCCCTCTACTGCTACTGATGTGGCTCAAAAACTTGATTTGACAATGAATGAGACTGTACATATTAGGGTTGGAGTTCTGTATTAAGGCAAATAATTGACTAGAGTAGTAGACCGGATGCCTGAGTGACACTAATTCACTTCAAATGGGGCACCAGAATGGACGAGGCAGGTCTGAAGGGCAGGAGGGACCAGGATCACTGCTCTCTGAAGAAGAAGAGAGAGAGATGCTCCCTGTCACGTATGTATTAGTTCAATGTACATTTGACAATGTTGAGTGCAAGACGACCTCTAAAATAAAGAGCCAGAAGGAAACACACACTGTAAATGAGGGCAACCTGAGAAGTAAAGCAAATGAGTAAATGTGTGTGAGTATGGTGGGAGTGACAGCTTGCAGTCATCCCTAACCCTAACCCTAACCCTAACCCTATACCTCATAAGTCCATCAGATCTGCTTCCACAAACTCTAGGGCTTAGACTTACAGGGTTTGGACAATGACACTTTAGACCACTATAATTCATTAGTATGGTGTAGAGCCTCCTTTTGCGGCCAATACTGCATCAATTCATCTTGGGAATGACAGATACAAGTCCTGCACAGTGGCCAGAGGGATTTTGAGCCATTGAGGTCACTACGTGATGCTGGTGGAGAAAAACGTTTTCTGACTCGCTCCTCCAAAACACCCCAAAGTGGCTCGATAATATTTAGATCTCTTGCTTAATTCTCCATGGAGCAGACCTCTGCTGGCGGCCTGTTCCCTCCCTAGGAGAGGTGCCACCCGTTCACTGCTGATTAGGTGCTCGTGGAATGTCACACGTCAGCAGATGGCCCTTCTAAGGCTGGAGTTTATGGTTAGTACACCGGATTGGGTCGAATACTTTTCCAAGGTGCATGACCGCCTCGTCGACACCTGAGGGCTGAGCGGGTCATCCAAGTACTTATTCAGCAGTCCAGTGGCCATCACCCACTCTGTCCATTAGTCTCTCATAGGTTGCTGGGGGCATTACAGAGCCCAAATGACATGACCCTGAAATGCTCTAGCGAGGGGCAGCACTCTTCTCTTTCACCTCTGTATAGCTAATAACCACCACGTAGGTCCGGGGAATTGAATCACTTGCAATCTGAAGCAGTGTGTAGGAGTCTTTTCGTTTGTAGATTGCAGCACATACTGTATACAGAAAGTACAAACAAAGATTTCTTGGTTTGTTATCTGGAGATACTTGGGTGGAGAATTGCAGTGACAAAATCATGATACAATATTGATACGTGATGCTTGTGTGGAGAGGAAGTGTCTGTGACGGAGTACTTTATCATTCATTCGTGTGTGTGTGTGTGTGTGTGTGTGTGTGTGTGTGTGTGTGTGTGTGTGTGTGTTAGCTCATTAGTCATTACCCTAAGCAGCTGTTCAGAGCGATGCATGACTGCCCATCTGTAATAAAACTGCAAACATACTTGCGCACAAAAAAAGGTCTATCAGTGATTCTCGTGAAGGGAAAAGAAATAGAGCCCGAATGTGCAGAGTGAGAAAACGAATAAGAGACAAACATAAAGATTTACACGTGCCAGCAGTATGAAAGAAAACCAAGGGAGGCGAACTGAAAGAGAGGGGGAAATCAAGAGAAAAGCAGATTGTCTCCGAGGGACTAATTTGCAATCTGATTTAATTCAATAAATTCCTTAATTATATTATGAGGGGGAAAAAATGACCTACTTAATATCTGGAATAAATGCAAAAGAAGTACATGAGTATAAAGCGCCGGTGCTTTGTAGCTCAGATTGACTGACACAGAGAAACAAAACTGGAATGCATCCAGACGACACGGCTGCGTGTTGGTTAGCACCGTGGCCTCGCACCTCTGGGATCTGGGTTCGATTTCCGCCTCGAGGTCTGTGTGCATAGAGTTCGCATGTTCTCGCTGTGCTCGGTGGGTTTACTCCGGGTACTCCGGTTTCCTCACACAGTCCAAAGACACACAGATTAGGCTAGTTGTTGTTATCAAACTCCCCCGTAGTGTGTAAATGAATGTGTGTGTGCGTACCCACCGCGTGCCCTAAGTCTCCTGCGACAGACTCCAGGTCCCCCATGACCCTGTACAAAGCGGTATAGATGATGAGTGAAATACATCAGACAGCTCAAGCCGGCTTTAGGACTCTTGTGAGGATGTACAGTGAAATGGTTTTGCCTTCTGTGCAGTTGCAGCTCTTTCAGAGTGTTTGTACTGTGCAATCTTTTTGTAGTGTGGTCAAGGTCGTCGACAAAGATACAACTTTAAACATTAAAGGTGCCCAGGAGTCACAGAGAATCCAAAGAAAAGCCCAGATGTGGCCACTCATGAAACATTAAGCGAGCACGGCTACACTGACACACACTGACACTGCACAAGTGCAGAGCAGCAACAGAACAGGGATGCCTGCAGTAAATCCTCACGTCTGATATGCATTGTTTCATGAATTCCTTCTTGTGCACAGTAGAGGCCCGGGGGTGGACGGTCAGTGCCGCTATGATTGCAAAGTCATACCCGCTGTGGATGAACTGAAACGTAGTCGTGTGTATGTATGTTCTAGAATCCCACAAACCTTTACAACTCCATTCCAGAATTCTGTGCATAAGCTGTATTTAACTTTTAACACATTTTGCTCTTTTCTTTCCCTAAAAGATGGCAAAAATTCTGAAGTTGTCGAAATATAACTGAGTTTTAAGAAATAAAAAGGAAGCCGGAAATTCACAAGTTTAAAAAGTGCTATGCTTCAGCAGGATTCTGTCATTTAGTAGAGCTGGATTATTAAGTTATGCTTTTTGTAAGTTGTTCTCAATAAGAGCGTCTGCAAAAAAAAAAAAAAAAGTTGTTTTAAATAGAAACATCATGATGGTGTGAATAATTCATAGTATTGCCATTAAGTAATTCCCCGTATGTCGCACAAAAATGATCATATCTAGCTTTTTTCTTTTTTTTTGCATATGAATGACCCGAACAAGTGATTAATGTGACTAAATTGTCACAACAGTCTGAACAATGTGGCTTCTAATGTAGTCAAATTTAATCTGGCATTTCCTACAAACTCAATACAACCAAGTATATGGTTCCAATCTATTTCTGTTTTCTAAGTTGTTCTAAAATAGACATTTTAAAGCATTTATATTCATTAAAACCCATAAAATTCAGGCACCACAGATATGAGACGGCAACACAGCAAGTCAGTGATGATTTTAAAAATATAGTACGTGTGCTTATATGGAAGCGTTGCTGTGTTAATGGAGAAGTTTCAAACATCAAACTGTGTATTAGAATTTTTGGATATGTCACGTG
>JAAGKR010000321.1:153775-227485 GCA_011419295.1 Clarias macrocephalus | reverse complement strand
CAAATGAGCGAGGCTTCAATCACAGCACGCCTTTCGATCCTTCCTATACTCGCATAAACATATACACATCCATATGTAGGCTCATGAATGCAAGCTGATTAATGTGCACAGATTTCTGTAGCTCATTTCAAATATTCAGATGTCCACAGTTTTCCGTTTGTCCTGTCAAGCAACAGCAGCAGACGGAAAACATTTAATCAATAACGGCGCTGAAGCCATCCCAAAAATCCTTATTAGGCATTCGAGCCTGTTAAACGAACAAAGACGCACATTTATGCACACACACAGACACCCTTGAAAAGTCTAGGACACAAAGTGTACCTGCATCACAGGGCCGTTTCGTGGGAGTAGATAGCGTGCCTCGGGCTGTGTCTGTACTCGAGACTTCTGCAGGAAATGGGAGGAAAAACAGAGTTGAGAAAGTTAGGCCGTCGGGTCTAAACCCTCATAAAACTAAAAAAATAAATGTCTGTAAATCTGTGTGGAAGTGTGCAGGGCCAACTGAGAAGGATCTGTCCTGTAACAGAGAGAGAGAGAGAGATCGACAGGGTGCATGTGTAAGAAAAAGACACAGAAAGAAACAAGAATAATAAGACAGATTTAAGAGGAAGAGAGAGAGAAGAAGGAAAGAAGGTAAGAGTGGTAGAGAGACAGACAGACAGACAGACAGACAGACGGACAGGGAGAGAAAGAGTGTGTGTATGAGAGAGAGAGAGTGCAAGAGAGCGAGAGAGAGAGAGAGAGGAAAAACAGAGCAAGTTAGAGAAAGAAAAGAGAGAGTTCTGTAAGAGAAAGACAGACAGAGAGGAGGAAATAGAGGGATACAAAGAAATTCAGGGAGATGAACAAAGACAGGGAGAATCAAAGAGACTGTAAAACAGTGAGAAAAACAGAAAAGCAAAGAGAGAGATGGCGATAGCGCAACAGACAGAGACAGCCAGTGTGTGTTTGTGGGGGTAGAGAGTGCGAGAGAGTGAGAGAGAGAGAGAGGGAGAGAGAGAGAGAGAGAGAGAGAGATGGGGAGATATCTGGCGGCTTTATATGTCCAGGCAAACAAAAATGTTCCAAATGACTGTAGCACATAAATTACACCTGAGCCCTGAACACATAAAATGTGTTGTTAATAATTTACTTCCTGTTAATCCTTTTAAATGAACACTTTGTTATGGCTGAATAATAATAACGCCCTCGTGTCGGCTGTGTGTCTGTTACATGCTGCGGTACAGAAATGCTCTGATCCCTCGTTACCTGCGTGCATGAGGTCTTAATAAACACAAACACACTCGCGTGTTAGCCGTCTTCTCCTTCGCTTAATTAAAGCTTAATTACAAGCAAGTGTGTTCTGTTTATGGACATGCAGTCCCCTGGCCCCCTGACCCTGACCCCCCCACGGCGTGACACACGACTGCAGTTTACAGAAAAACAATCGACGGAGGTACAGCATACAGGAAAAGGTCAAAGAGGAAACATGTTTTACTGTATGTAAGGTATGAAACAGCGTGCTGTTACACGCTAACGTTCTCAGAGCTCACCTTCCTGTTTGGAGAGAGGCGTGGCGTCTGTGGACGGCCCCTCGGAGCCGGAGGACAGGGTTTGGCTACTGCTGCTGCTTGTCTCGTTACAGAAGACGGCTGATTGGCTATTGCTGGAGCTGGGGGCGGGCTCTGAAGAGCAGTCCTCGTCTGGTTGCTTCTTCTGGATGTCTGGTAGAGAGAGAGAGAGAGAGAGAGAGAGAGCGCAGGCGGGAGGAACGAGTTTAAGTGAGGTATGAAAAACAAGCGTGAAGAGGATTAGAGGAATATAGCCTGTCTCTCTTACACACGTTCACGTGCATCTCTAGACTGAGTCATTCCTCTTTCCTAGCATGGTTACTAAACCTGACAGGAACACGCGCATGCTGGAAATCCTCTTCGGTTGTGCCGTTGAAAGGTCACACACCCTTGTGCTTGAGTTTTATAATGAACGAAATTAGAATCGGTGATTCACACGTTCTCTTACCTGCAAAACACTTGGAGCAGAGGTTCATGGTTTTGCTCGACCTGCGGAACACACGACAATACACAGCCTTGTAAATAACAACATCCTGCTATTTCAAAATGCGTCAATCATTTGAATAAGAACTGAAGGGAACAACATCTGGTTTGTGTCAAAAATAAATAAATAAATAAAATAAAATAAATGGTGCTCGTCTCTCTTATTAAATGAAACAGATGCGTCTGCTTGCATGTCTCTATTTCTGTGATGCTCTTAAAGTTTCACGAAGAGCAAGTAAGACACACACACTGACAGCAGGTAAAAAAAAAAAAAAAAAAAAAAACAACAACAACAACGCAGACGATCGGCCCTCATCATAATCAACCGCAATCATAATCACCACCCAATCAAGAAGGCGGATGATGGCGCGTAGAGAGATAACGGGCTTTCTGGGGACAAATAACGCATATTAAGTGGGTAGCACAACTAAGAAGTAAGACACTACGAGTGTGTGTGTGTGTGTGTGTGTGTGTGTGTGTTTGTGTGTGTTCTGACAGGGAAAAGTTCGGAAAATTGCTCTCTTTCTATAGACAGGAGCTGGCTTTACATTTTCATTTGTTTTGATGTGGAATACGTAGAGTACAAAAGATGGAAACAGCTAAAGTCAATAGTGGTACCATGGTAACATGGGGTAAGTTTTTATTTTTGTTTTTTTGTTTTTGCGTTAAATAGGATTAATCATCAATTGAGTTATTTCATACATGTGAGTGAAGTGATGCAATACAATGATGGCAATATCCTGGCACTTTGTGTTCAAGTAAAAAGTAAAACAATTATTTTTTTGATAAGTGTATGTCCACCAGTGCTGCTAGACTCTAAAACCTAAAGTTAGAGTTTGTCGAATCCACATGGACCACAAGACACAATATTATCACGACACGTAGGTGCTGAAGTGATTTGCATTGCGATCGTTAGTATCACAGTTTTATATAAATATCCCAAATCTATTAAAAAATTATTTAAGATTTTGTTACAATTCTAAACAATCTTAGCGAATACTTCACTCCAGGATGTTACGCTGCATGCTAAAGTGTGAATAACTTAGCATGCGCCACCTGTAGGATTATAGAGGAATGGCAACATTTCACCATCTCAAATGTAAAAAATGCATAAATTAAAAACAGTTAAAAAAAAAAACTCACTTGTTTTGGCAATACATAAATTGCCACACAAAAGAACTGTAATGCGTGACTGAATCATTTTTTTTAGATCAAGTGCAATTTTCTTTATGAACCCTTGGACTGGAGAAAAAAAAATTGGCCCTGGACACATCACAATAAGATACAATTTCCTTTTCAAAATATGACAGACATTTCAACAAAAGCAATCTTTTTTTTTTTTTTGTACCACAAAAGTATAATTCTCCACACATTACTGATTTTTTTTTACCACTACAAAACCGTTTTTGAGACAGAAATGTCACTACACTTTAGTGGAGGATTAGTTTTTTTTAATTTAATTAATTTTGTCTTTTGTAATGATTATGCATGGATGAATCAACAAAGCGCTCATTGGGTTTAAAGGTCAGTTTTGATTTCAGGTTGTCTTTACCCATAATTGCAATGCAGGTCTGATATACCAGCGACATCAAACCACTTAGGGGGTTGTTTTCTTTGTATTCTTTTAAGAAACCACAAATTAGCATGAAGGGGGTGTGTGTGGCATGGGAGTGTGGGGGATGGAGTTTCATCAACACATAAATCTTTTCAACTCTTTGCCCATTCTCAGACAAAAACACTTTAGACCTAGTTCTTACAGTATTTAACTTACACAAACATACCTCAAGCAGCTGCCCGATACTGTTTACATCCCCTTTTGACATACTCTGATCCAGCTATCTCGCCATAAAAAAAAGATAAAAGAGAGAAAAACGTCTTTTACTTCTCTATTTAATCCCCTGCTTCACTAATGCACTTATCCCAACGTTTAACTAGTGCTTGGACACCATCAGAGTAGAAAATTTTCTCAGTACGCCGAAGTCATCATCAGAATGCTTACTTCACGTCTGAAACACTGGAGCTCCCAGGAACTCATTGTTGAAAGTGGCTTGGAGTGAGGTCAGAACGGGTACGGGGGATGTGGGAATAGATCACAGCGAGTTCCTGTACTGTGCAAGAGGTCTTCTGTACGATCGTGTGCACAGTTCCCACAGGCGAGTTGCAAGAAGTTATCAGTTGTTGTTGTTTTTTTTTTAAGGATCAGGCGATCCACTCGCTGAATGTTCACGGGAACGACTGCAGTGGGATTTCATCGCAAGTCCCGGTTTGACTTGAACATCCCTCGTAATCTGCTCAGATCCTTACACTTGCCCAGTTATCCTACTTCCAGCACAACAACTTCGAGAAATGACTGTTCACTTGCCTATTACAATAAGTCCCCTAATTACGAGCATTGGAGTTACGAACGTGTGTCCTAGTGCCCAGACAACGTTTGTTGGACTTACGAACAAACTGAACTCACAAACGATCTCTCGGAACGGAACTCGTTCATATGTAGGGGACTTACTGTATAATCCCTTAACAGGTGCCAAGATAATTAACGTTCTTCATTTAAACCGCCAGTCGTTTTTAAAACGTTGTGGCTGATTGGTGTATAGGTCTATATAAAGTCAGGAAGATGTCATTACTGTTAAAGTCTTTACATTTAAAGTTGTGCCAAACAAATTAGTTCCCACTTTCATTTACCTCACAGCACCTACGGTCTTTTTCGTAGCTAGCAAGAGTTTGCCGTGTCATCAAAATCCAGAACAGCAAAGTTAGAGTAAGTGTGACAAAGTACGTGTCAAAGCGTGTGTGTGCTAAGTAACTCAACACCTTCTCACCAATCGGAACCAAGAATTCAACAACGGAATAAAAATATCTTCACACATTCTGTCCATGCGGGTCTAATTAATGCAGACTGACCTTTAACCGTTTCACATCACAGCAGCCGGAGTTATTTTAACACCGTGTGCGATACGATGTGTTGACAAAGTGTTGGAAATAACTGAAATATGAAATACGGTTTTCGTCTGAAACATGCAGCCATGAGATTTTTTTCCATTAATACAGCTACTTACGAGCTCAAGACTTGAGCCATTACGGAAAATTTCTTACGATTAACAAATGACGTTTCCCCTCAAAGGTATAAAACACCAAAGTGGCAAACTGAAGACTTGCTTTATCAGTCCTCATCCTTTTCCTGCTACAATTTTATTGCTTTTCTGGAAACTGGTTCCAAAACAGTTCAAGCATCGCCAAAAGAAAAACTGACTGACAGACGGAGAGAGGGAGAAAAAAAAGTAAACAAGTAGCTAGGCATTCGTGTTGCGCTTCCTCTCTTGCGCACTCTCTCTCCACTTTTCTCTCTCTCGCATCACTCAGAGCCAATCAAGATCTCAGGGGGCATGCACAGGCAGGAAGAGGATTAATTTGACATCTCCTGTTAAATGTCAGCTGCAATTAACTTATGAAGGAAAGCGAGAGCACCAATCAAGACACAAACCTTTACATTCCGCAGGGCGAAATCAAGGGAAAAAGAAAAGGCGAGAATTGAACGGGAGGCGGAGGGGAACGCAAATATCACCCCAGAGACGAGCAATAAGGACAAAACAATCTGCCAGACGATCTGTGAGGAGAGCAAAAGAGTGCTGTCAAGGTACACACACACATACACGCACACCATGACAGAAAAATCTGTATCACTGAAATGTAAGCTCTGAAAATCTCTGCCAGTGTTGTAAAGGAAAGCAAACTACAGAAAACTCTACAATTTCAAATCCTACATTTCACATCACGTAGAACACAGCGGGATTCTAATCGGCCACCGCACGCGCCGTAGCCTCGGATACATGGATGAACGAGGTCAATGCCGTCTTTTGCTGTTGCATCTTACTCCCTCAAGGTTTACATTGTTGTGCGGTACCTTTATGTTCGCCTCAGATGTAAAGAGTGGTCAGAGCCACCATAGGTTGCTTTCTGTTATTTCTGGCTCATGTCTTCTGATCGCTCTCACTTCCTTCTGCATGTTTTTTTCCCCCCGCACCATTCCCTGTAACCTCCACAGACTGGAAGGTAAAAATACCCGTGGACCAGCAGTTCCTAAAACACTCAAACCACAAAAAACCACAAGTCAGGACAAAGTGAATCTTACACACTTTTGACACAAATATACACTGTAAAGTATACAAACACACACACGCAGGTTTGGTGATTTGGTTCCGCATTATAGTCTCGCAGGACTGCGCCTTCAAATCGCAGTGGCAATCCCAGTGACGCAAAGGGGTCACCTGACCTCGTTTAAGGCAGCCCGGGAAGACGGCGGGGGGAGGACAACGCTACACAGTGTTTACTGTACGCTTAAACGGACGAGTTGGTAGATGTTGTTCTGCGGTTCCACGGTTGGTAGATGTCGTTTGTCTCAGAGCTGTATTGCTATATTGTGAACTCTGTCTCGTTGAGAATCATCCGAAATTATTCTCCATCAGGGCAGCTTTACAGAACAGCCATTTTCTATCATCGTGCTCCCGGACTGATTCATTGAAACCGGTGAGGCCGACTCATTTTTCTCCCACGCACATACACGTACAATATATAGGCTTTGGGGGTGCTTTCCAGGACTACATAGGGGGATTTTGTCAGCATGATCTGGCAACCGTTGCCTGATCAAAGCATGTGGTGGTGAGATTTGTGTATGTGCGAGTTTTACACACAGGAATGAGAGAACTGCAGAAATTCATAACTAGGATGTTCGTAAGTAGGGGACCTGTACATCACCACGCTGACCTCAAATAATTTTTTTTTTAATGATTGTTAAATTTATATACACGTTTGCTTTTTGAGGTGTTAATATGTTGCAGTTCCCTTTTCCGATTCTACACGTGGTGCACTCTAAACTATTCACACATTAGCAGGCACAGCATCCTGTGAGGTAGGAACATAATGAATTATTTGTATTATATTATATGTAATATATTATAGCCTTCACCCTCCCTGGTTGGTAAATGTCATTTGTCGTTGTCGAGTCCCATGACTGGGCAGGAACTGCCCATAAATTATTTTAAAAAGGAAAAGTTCCTGTTTAACTACTTATTTAAACAAATGGAGCCACTACATTCATAACAAACATAACTAAACCACTTTTCAGAAGTAATACCCCTGCACTTACATTGCTGCTTCTCTTGAAAGTTTTTTTTCACCCTTAGACTTCACAACTCATTTTTTTCAGTCAAGTATCAGTGCTCTGTTCGGTCCTGATGAGCTTATCTACCTGCGCACACACACAAAAGTCTACGGTTCGACAGCGTCACTCTGCTGCTCAGTGGATAATGGAGTTTAAGATCTTTTGGATCCAAAAAATATATAGGAAAAACAGCAATAAAGTCCAGATTAATTGTTCTGCCCTGTTATATACCTTTTGTTAAAAGAGAGTTTTTGTTTCATTCTGTATAATGAATGCATTAATAATAGGAAGCATTAATAAGAAACATTATTCATACTTAAAACATCTGAGTCTAGTCTTAATTAACATGTCTCTAAACTACTCTAAAATTTTTTACACCCTGACAAAACACTTTTTATGGGTTTAAACATGGCTTATAACAAATGAGAAGGATTTGACTTTTCCACGAACATAATCACATCATTTAAAAAATACCTTTAAGGAACCATAGAACACTGCCGCTCGATGGGTTTGGCTGGTTTGTTTGGTCCAGAATTGTATTTCAGCTCTGTCCCTTAGCTGGAACAGAGAAGCTCAGCTCTGTGCATCTTTCCTATATTTTCATACAGAAGGTATACGCCAGAACGGGCTCTTGTGGAGGGAAAGAAGAGGCTTGTCGACGTTTTTCATTACAATTGCAATTCGTTTCGCATGCAGCAGGGAGTTCTGCAAATTACAGCCTGCTCCATTAATTTAACAGTCGTAGAGTTTATACAGGCTGTTTGCTTTTTTCTCCTTAGACATTTAAACTGCGTGAAGGGCCACCATTCAGATCCATATTACTGCAGTGGCCAAACAGCTTGGCTGGAAGACACGGTTTATTTCTAAAATTATCAGGACAAACTTGAGTAACAACTGATCTGTGGTCAACTGTAAACACAAATGACCTAATGATGATAAATTAGGTTCATAAATGTTGCTGATTCCGTTGTACACGATGGAACAGCGTTATAAAATGGCAGTTAAATACAATCCCTGACCAACCAGTAAACTTGATAAACAAGCATTCTTACCAGGTTCAAAACAATATGTTAAATGTACCACATCAGCTTCATCCATAAACAGCTAATCCTCAAATATCTTTCCTAATTAGCAAACATGAAGTAAACATGCTCCGTGACTTACATCTAGGGATGCAACAACTGCAATTTTGGATGACACCGGTTTACAGTCTATAAGGGTTTTTCCCCCCTAATGTTATAAATATAATTGCCAGTACACAAACATTTTTGACACATAAGCAAAAAATTATATGGAAATAATGAAAAATGCAAAATTACTATTAAACAACTATTAAATTTTCCCCCAAACTGCACAAGGCTACAGGACGGACTCCAGATTACTGGTCTAAACTTGCATGAATAAAATCAAAGTGAAAAATAAAACTCGGCAACAAGAGCAAAGGCTATCACATGCTTCCTCCAAGACAAAGAACACCAATACATGACAATCGCATCTTGTTGAACACTGTTAGACCAATAATTGGTTAGTGCCGATATGATTGATGAGCGAGAGAATGGCCAGCATCTGCTCTCTAGAATAACGGATAAGGACACGACAAAACCAAGATTCAACCTTGCGATCTCAGGATGACATGCTGAAATCTTTTCATTTTGTGCCACTAGGGAGCTTTTGTACGATAATCATGGAAAAGGTTAGATCAGACGATCAACGTCCAATTCTGGTCACTGCCCAATCAATCACTGCATCTTTAGGTACCCATACACTATTGTAAACTGAACTGAAATAGAAAATTACTGTCAATTTAAATCATACCAAGTACCTTAACATTATATATTAACCCAAGTTACTTTGAACGAGGTCAGGTCATTTACATCAGCCTACAGTTGGGCAAAATTATCTACCAAGTTTATAACTGAATGTCTGATGCAAGTTATACTGGCAGCGCAGTGCACTGTAAAGCATTGTCGTTTAGACTGACAAATAGATAGATAGAGAGAGAGATAGAGAAATAGATATACTTTATTGAGACTGTAAGGGGAAATTATTGTGTTACAGCAACAACAGGTTACATAAATAGTAGTGGGGGGGGGGGGGGGAGGAAAAAAATCTCTAGCCAGGGAAAAGATCAAGATTCTAAATCTGAAGTCCGGTTTTACTGAATGAGTATTGTGTTTGTGCCAAGTCGGAAAGATCCTAAGATAAAGTACCATGGGTCAGGGACTGTCTGTAATATTTACCTCCACTGCCATACCAGATACTAAGCTTTCGCTAAATTGAAAGAATCTGTTCCATTATTTTAACATTAATCAAAAAAGTTAAATAATTTTTCACTGACACAAGGGCACTGATAGTGAAAGTATCGGCAGCAACACGAGTCTAACAGCAATATGTTAGAGCTTAATGTGTAGTGACTATAATTATTTAATCAAACGGCTGTAACATCACAGGTAAATCACAGGGAATCAACGTACAGTTAGGCATTCATACAGAGTTTAGCAAAAATGTAAGTGCTTTTTATTATATATAATTTTTAGTTAATAAATAATTTTGGTAAACATTGTCTTAAGATCATTTGTCCAATTATTTACTGTTAGCCGACATAAAGACATTTAAATGCAAAATGTTAAATATCGCAACTGCAGTATTTTCCTAGAATTTTGGACCTTGTACTGTTTGTTGCGTAACACTGTAAGTCACACTAACAACAACTTGAGATATGTCTTTATATTTAATAATTGCAACAAGAACAAGACTGTGCCTTGCAAAAAACTTATTCAAAAGATACATCTCATGCACTGTATTTTCCTTTATGTGCTTGATCTCCTGCGCAACAGCAGCATTTAATAACTAACCACAGCAACAATGGACAACATAGCAACCGCAAATGTCCTCTTGCACTTTCATTTGCTCAATAATTATAATAAAGTATCATGGCATCAACTGTTTCAAATATTTTGTGAAGTAGGTTGCCAATAATCTCAATTTGACCTAGAACATTCTGCACAAGCTGAGTTACATAGTCTGGCAAATAAATAAATAAATAAATAAATAAATAGTCACAGATCTGTCATATATTCTGCAAAACCTTAGGTTTATATGTGCTGCTAAAAAAACATTTCAACAAGGTGGCCGTGACAGGACACAAAAATATTTCCCCTCATGGAAAAAAAAAATCATTATAGGTTATAAATTAAAAGAAAACCAAGTACATTCATGGTGATGTTTTTTTATCTGAAACTTTAAACACAACTGTAAGGGTACTTAGCTCATGGAAGATGTTGGGAGGGAATTGTGTGTTAATTATGTCTATAAAAGTTGCTAACTTAAACCAATTGGAAACGTTACATTAAAATGTTAAGATGCATCTATTACATCCTGAAAGCAAAATAGAGTTTCTCCTAAAACTATACCCTGGTTAAGACCATTTTTATTTGAGACCTTCAATATATGCACATATTCCAGTCAACCATGTGGTTAGTCATCTGACTTGCCATCCTGTTTGAATATTCTAGAGAAACCCAAACCCCAAACAACACTAGTAATTTTCTTCTGGACTTGATAAGAGAATGAAGTTCCATATTTTCATAATAATTGTGATAAAGTCCAGCCAATTTCCATGCACAACGCTGTCTCATTAGACTCCAAAAGCTGATATTGATGATAGGATTGCAATTTGGAAACTTCTGAATCTTTAAAAAGGGAGCTATAACGAGCTCCGGCTCATGAATGAAACAATGACGGTAAAGTTCAGGTGCGGGATGCCAGCTTTAATTTGGGAGTGTGTGTACCACCATATGGAGATGAATGATACATCAGTTAAACGCACAGTCCTCTTTTAACAGGGTGTAATATAATTAGACAGTAGGCTGCTTGGTTCTTTCTTAGCCAGATGTGCAGCGCTGCAACATCAGTTTGCTGTGAAAAATAAGACTAACATACTTTAGGTATAAAGTTTCCTTGTACGGGTGTTTAACTTATGAGAAATACAGACATAAGCTGTAATATGTTTCTCACTATAAAGAAGGAAGATCTAGGTCATAGAAAACAAAAACAAGGCCAAAACATAGCCTGTCAGGTGTCTATGAAAACTCCCTTGTGCTATGTGATTGTGCAAACAATCTCTGTTCCGCCTACACCTGAGCCACCTTGTACCAACACGCACTCCTTTTATTTACCACTGGAACTATGATCAGGTCTCACTCTCATATGAAGGAGTTAGCTGGCAGGGCTTTTCGTTAAATTTTTTTGGCCAGAAGCTTCAGCATCGCCGCAATCTATTCAGATTCTCGACATTTCTGGACTCTGCTTTCCCATGGTACAACAAATAAGTTCTTACAGTAATATACAGTGCTGTTTGTGTTACAGAGGTAAACACACAACATTTTTATTATCAAGGCCATCATATGAGATTCACTGTGCCGCTCTCTGTGTTTTTACTTCCCAGAAAACAAACACAGCATATTAAAGTATGATGAAATTGTGAGCTTGTTAACACTACAGTGGTGGCTGTGGTTATTGTGCAAGAAAAATAGCAATTAGTATATAATCATATTGTCCACTATATTAGAACCAGCATCTTCTATTACTGTGTCTTACTGATTTCTTCTAGCAGTGCTCCAACAACTGCTTTTTGAAATGTGCGACATTGTTGGGAAAGAACTATGGATGTTGATGAGTCATTGATTAATTGGTGTTAGGGTGTTAATTAAAATATATTAACCGAAAATGTTTGTTTGTGTCATGATAATGCTACATAGATTACCACAGCCACAAGAGGACACTGTTACAGTTCAAGTTTCAAGGGTAGAATGTATGGACCTTCCGGAAAATAAAAAGCAAATCATAATTGATCATCTGCACCGTGGCCAGATTGGGCTGTTTTATGGTTACTAGGTTACTTATCGTCATCTTTGGCAGGAAAAATCTGCCTTGGGAAAGTAATAAATATTAGGCTACTTTTAGAGAAAGACGTTACGTGCCTAAATAGTTAAGCTACAGTGGGAGTTAATGGCTATAGATTTTTTTTTTCAGGTTTTTCAGTACTGCCTAGCATAGTAAGCAAAAATACACTGCATGTTTTTGCAATCAGTTAAGAAAAAAAAACTGCCAAACTGGGAACCCTACTAATTTGTTAAAGCTTTGAATTTATCTCAACCAGCACTTGAGTGGTTTTCTTTGCAACCTGTAATATAGACAGTAAATACCTGGCACTTTACTTTTTGTCAAAAACTTCACCAATTCTAGGCAACATTCTTGTGGCATAAGGACCAGAAAGAGAAAAGCACATTGTCATTTTACAACTTACAAATCATTGTTAACATTTGCCGCTTCAATTAAGTTGGATAAAAAAAAAAATAAAAAAAACATTGAAATTGTCAGACCAAATGTTTAACTTGGAAATGGTACCAATTTATATAGTGTCATTTATTAGAAGTGAAAAGGTCTTCACAGATATGCAAGAAAGTAATTAAGCAGTGGGAGTTAAAATTTATGAAATTATTACAGCAAACAATTTGCTGGAAGTATTTACAACTAAATGAGATTGTCTAACATTTTACAACATCATTGGGTGGCTGTAAGGTAACTCATTCCTCATTTGATATTTTCTAAGATTACAGACAGGCAGTTAGTTTTGTGACTGATTTTGCAATCACAGTAACATCCTCAGCAACATAATCCAACTTCTTGTCCACGCCAATCCATTAAGTAAAGGAGGCGCTTGTTTAAGCTTGCAAACTTTTTTTGTGAACTATAGAAAGTAATGTTAAAAAAAATAAAAATAAAAAAAAACCAGTAAACTAAATATATCTACATATTTGTAATCATCTTATTGACTTGATAAGGAGCTAACAAAACAACACCTCAGTAACCAACAACATAAAGCTGACAGGGACTTTATCTTGGGCAGTCGTACCTGCAGAATATTGCCTTTATTTGGTTAGAAGATAAACTTCATACACATTGTGTGTACAGATCAATCACGGACATTGTGACCATTTGGTGTGACCATTCACGTATCACCACGCTGACTCCAAAATCTATTTTTTATACAAGTTTTAGGTTTATATTTGTTTGCATTTGCAGTGGTAAAATGTTGCCGTTCCTTGATGATCCGACAGGTTGTGCGCTCTAAAGTATTCACACACTGGCAGACAACACAGCAGCCTGTGTAGTAGGCACAAATTATTTGACAAGGTTGTTTAGAATTGTTAAAACATCTAAATAACAATAATAATATAAAATTTGAATATTTCTAAAATCATGACACTTACAGAATCACAAAACAGATCAAATTGGCACCTACATATCGTGATCATGTCGTAACTGGCGATTCCCATCCCTAATTGTTTGTGTCTAATGTTTACTTACTCCTTGTCCAGTGTTGAATCATTTTGCCAGACCAAACTTTAGTTATTTATTTGTGTGTGTCACTACCAACATTTGAATGCTCACAAAAATTGGCATATTGCATAAAAAAAGAGCACCATTTGCAAACTTAACGAAACGGTGAGTTTTTTGGTTAGTAACTATTTTTGGTTGTAAGGCTTACAATAAAACATAACAGTTGAATATGCTTGGTTTGTTGCTGCACAATTAATCACACAAAAATGGAAAATCACAACATCAGCAATAACGTCAGTAATTTAAGCATAAGTTTTTACCTAACTTTGAGGTAATCAATAAATTTTGGCCAACATTCTCTTAACAAGATCATTTGTGCCATTGTTTATTGTTAGCCTAGATAAATGATGAACTTATTTGAATACAAAATGGTGCATTTTATAGTTAAATACTGCAGTTTAAATCGCAATCGTAACATATGTCAAAATAATCTATGTATGATTTTTATTTATTTATGTATTTATTTATTTTACCAAATCATGCAGCCCTACGAGCAATGTTTGCCGATTAATTGCTGCATAACTTACAATACTTTTGTTTTTTCAAATAACTTTCAAATGTTGCACAACACTTACAATACAAGGACAAAGTGGTTGAAACAACATTTTTTAAAATAAGAATGTCATGTGACAAACGTGAATAAATCAACATTTAAAAAAAAAAAACGTTCAAATTTTAACATGTTTAATTTTTAACACATTTTTTAAATCATCATTTATACATCCAAAAATTGAAGTGATTATACACTTGTAGTGAATCACACCTTTAACGTTTAAGGAAGGAGACTCCAGCGTCAGTCAGTGTCAGCGTCAGAGTCAAGTTGTCCACCAGTCTTCAGGATGAAATAGTTTGCGCTTTGTGGTTTCCCAGTCACATGACAACCTTTTTTTCTCGTCTTATTAACTTTATGAGTGAAAAAGAAATCTGACTCACGAGTAACAACAGGAACACGTCTCAGGTGACAACTTGTCATGAATTGTTCCACAACATTACAAGTAAATTGATGTATGTACATATATGTATACATAAGTTTAAGACAATAAATTAAATAATCAAAAACAAGCTTTTTGTCTGATGATTTGCCTTTTTATCTTTTTTATGAAAAAAAAATCTTTTCTGCATGAGGTGTCTTGTCTTGATTATTTAATTCCTACATCATAGATACCAAACCAGGACAGGGTTAGATCTTCTGATGCAAAGAAGAACTCAGTCTGTATTTCCCATTTCAAATATATAATATACAAACTAGACAATATAATCTTTGAGTAATTATAAGTCTGATGCATTTGTTCTTGTGTGAAATGGAGAAAGAGACACAGTGCTTTACCCTTCCCCCATCCCTATCTGATGGGCTTTTACAGCGTTGCGCAAAAGGACTCCACCTGTGCAACTGACAGCTTGTGATCAATGATGGCCAGAGTGGTCACATAAACCAGCAGCCAGTATAGTGTTTTATTTGTTAATGCCTGCTTCAGACACCCTAGTGACCGTACTATCATTTTCATAAGCTAGCAGATTTGCCACTGAGCCCAGTGTTGAACTGGATACACATACATCTAACCTGTCAAGAGCCTGTTAGCTAAAGCTAATTAATTAATCATTCGGTTACAATGAGCAATGGTGTGAATATTCTGCTTTAAGAAAACGTGTTCATTTCATTTTTGTTAAATGAACATAAAAGAAAAAGTGTAAAAGCACAGCTGAAGAGAGAAAAAACAGACAAGCCTCCCCACCCCCATCCTGGCCTACTCAAACAATGGGCACCAACTGACAGTAGCCCTCGGAGCTAACGGTTAGCTAGCTTTGCTAACGGATTTCCTTCTTCCATTTTGACCAAGTTGTATTTATATTCACTGCTTTTTTGTATAAGAGGACACCGTTTTCTAAAACACAGCACTTACCCCCAAAATCCACAAGGACACCGCGGAGGTATAACGTTACTAGGCGGCTTGCTCCTTTCGCTCCCTGTGTCCCCCATTGGCGAAGTGTGAAAATCGGCGAGCTCCTCTAAAGAAACACCGGGGATGAGCTAACGGCCTGTTTGTTGTGGGGGAAATTCCTTAGCCAGTCGCTTCCCAAACACGCTTAATAATATAATCCTCGGTTCAAAAAACACACCACACGACCGACACCTCAACCTGTTGTTATGTTTTCCGATTACCGTGCAAAAAAAACCTAGAGAAATGATTAATAGCCGCGTACAGTCCGACGGACCGCACCGGGAGCCGAGGCCGATCAGCTGGAGTGTGAGCGCTACCAACAGCTCCACAGGGGTGCTAAGTTCTTCTGAAGAACTTAGGACAAATGAAACTGTTTTGTGTTTATAAAAAAAAACATGTTCTAATGTTAAATGTACATTATTTTTTTTATAATACCGCACTCTGTATATACACAGGAATAGTTTTATATCGAGTTTTAATTGCAACGCTGTCTGTGCACCCCCGGGAAAAAAGTGGAACGGTCCAAGCTGTATTCCTTGTTTGTAAAGCGATTTGTGATTGAGAAGCTATGCTCATGGCTCCTCATATTCACATGTAATGGTTTAAAAGTTTAACCATCTCGTTGCGTTAAACCTTTCCATGGTATGAGTACAAAAACTAGAGTGCATAAGGTCGTTCATAAGGAAACACAAACCATAAAATTTTTTTTATCTATTCCTTTATTTTATTTGAATCAAAATGTTTTGCTATTATGGTATGGTTCCTTACAGTGTGCATAAAAAGTAGTTTGGTTTAAATTGTATTGCTGAATTTTATTAGATTATATATACATATATTAAACTTTTTACATATTGATTTTATATATATAAAATCATAATTCTGTTTGGCAGGCAGGCAGACAAGGGTTCCTCACAGACCGTAACCGTAGGCAGTGTCATCAACGCATATGTCAAACTGTGAGTGTGTCACAGGCGTCCTCATGTGAGCGTGTCATAGGCCTTCCTAACCGACTGTAACAGTAGGCAATTATCATACTGTAAACTTGTCACAGGTTTCCCTAACGACTGCAACAGTCAGCAGCTTCGTCAGCAGATCACTCACTCACACAGGAGACTATCCTAGGATACGAGGTGGGGTACACCCTGGGTCAGGGTGCCAATCCATCATAGAGCGTTGGTTATGTCAGGTGTCAGGATCTGCACTTAACCTCATGTAGCTTCTATTAAAGCCAATAACAATGAATTGTTTTTATAATGCTCCTACCACCATGCTTCCCTCTCTTTATAATGATGATAGCACAAGAACATGTTTAGGAGTTTCATACTGATGAAGGGTAAAAATATGCCACCATAATTTCATAACCATAAATAATTCAAGCATGCATGTTGTTCTTCCCCTGGTTTTTCTGTAGATATATGACATAAAATCCTGATTAAGTCCACAGTTCAAGGTTGTAACTGTGTACACTATTAAAGAGGGGGGGGGGGGGTGAAAACTTATAAGTCATCATACGTTTATTATTATGTTTTGCGTCTGTTCTGGTAATGATAAGAAATTGTGCAAAAAAACATTATTTGTGTAGTGAACCATGATTAACACACTGGCACAGACACTGGCGTAGTTACAAACACCATCTAAATTTTTGGAAAATGGATTAGTATGTCAGTATGACTGACATTCAGCTCTGGCTGAAAAGTCAAATCGTAATTTGTAGTTGTTCTGAAACACTACCATTTCTATTGTTGGTATCTAACAAAGAAAAAAAAAAAAGAAAATATATCTGTGGGAGTCAACAGTAACAGAAGGTGAGAAAGTCATCATGATGTTTAATTTGCGTCTTAATAAATGTCTAAATGTGTATAAATGTTCCCTGCTGTGCCAACTACGTCTGGTGAGAAAGGGTTAATTGGTAAATTGGTTTGGCTTACACATTGTGCACAGCAACAGATGGGCTAGTGCTAGGTACCATAGGTCTAGAAAAGGGTTAATGAATGCACTTTCAAGCTAGATGTACCTGGTCACTGGGTATATACGTACAAATAGGGCGATTCATTTTCAGCCTGGCACCTTTCTTTGTAATGGTTGCCGAGACCAGCCTAAGCCTGGAAGCTTCCTGAGACTGCACCAAGCAACTTCAGAGCAATATTTCTCCCTCATGTAATGCATCTATACATAAACAGCCTTAACCTCAGTTAGTTAGTTAATTAATTAATTAGACAACAAGTTTGCATAAAAGAGCATCCTGGATTTTTTAAGAAGCTTTGCATACAAGAAAAGTTTAAATAAAAAGAAATAAATAGCAGCAAGTTCTCAAAAGAGAAATGATTTTTATAAGGAAGATGTCAGGCAGTAGAATGCATGAAGGCATCTTTGAAGTTCAATAAAAAAGAAACATGTATAGATTGAAAAAAATGTGGCGCAATGTTTTTATGAAAAACAGGATGATTTATCTACGAAACAGTGCTTTATTGAGACAATTTCCTCCTAAATCAATCCTATTTATTCCAACCCTGCATGTTAAATTAATATCTTTAATTTCAAAGTGAATAATAACACTCATTGAACAAAAGCGTTAAAGCAGAGCAGAGCCCATGACATGCAGTGCGAAATATACGCTTCCCAGCCGACCCAGACCTGGGAGAGAGACCAACACAACATATGTATGATGACTCTGTTCTCTATTTATTATCAGTAAAGAGAGCATATTTAAGTTTTTAAGCAGGTGCCCTGTGTCATGTTTATCCCATACATCAATAGAACAAAAGTAATTATCATTTCTTATCATTCTTTCTTCTTATATGATATTATGATATAAGAATGAGGGAAACACATTATCATTTTCTGGTTACACAAAAGCAATTGTACACACACACACACACACACACACACACACACACACACACACACACACACACACACACACACACACACACACACACAGGTGGAACTCAATAAATTAGAATATCATTAAAAAGTTTTTATTTCAGTAATTAATTTCAAAAAGTGAAACTTGAATATTACATAGATTCATTACACACAGATAGATTAATAGATTCATTACACACAGGATAAAAATCCAAAATTCTGTATCTCAGAAAATTTGAATATTATGAAAAAGTTCAATATTGTAACTCATGGTGTCACTAACTGCAGCTGAAGTCAGTCCTTCAAGAGCCATCACACACAGACGTATCCAGGACATGGGCTATAACTGTCGCATTCCTTGTGTCAAACCAGTCTTGAACCAGAGACAACGTCAGAGGCGTCTTACCTGGACTAAGGACAAAAAGCACTTGACTGTTGCTCAGTGGGCCAAAGTCCCCTTTTCAGATGGACGTAAATTTTGCAATTCATTTGGAAATCAAGATCACAGAGTATGGAGGAAGAGAGGAGAGGCTTTGGCACCTGGCCAAAAGTACTAATATCTGGTTTAAGGACCAGGGTATCTCTGTGCTTGACTGGCCAGTAAACTCGCCCGACCTGAACCCCATAGAGAATCATTGGGGTATTGTGAAGAGGCAGAGGAGAGACACCAGACCCAACAATGCAGAAGAGCTAAAACCCGCTATCAAGCAGCCCTACTCTACGTGATAAGAATCAGGACACAATTCACAAAGAAGCAGGCCATCTGAGTCGCCCTGACAAGCTGATTGTCTTGCGCACAAAGTTGTTCGTTGGAAGAATTGGTTCTTTCACCAGTTTTGGCTTGCCTTTTTGTCTTACTCCTCTAAAAAGGGCAAAAGAAATGACAAAATTATAAGAAAGTGCATGAAAGAATCAGCAGAAGCTTTACTTTATTTTTACAATTTTCACATTTTGCCAGAATTAGGATTGTCATTCCATGTTCTCCCCGTGCTTGGTGGGTTTTCTCTGGGTGCTCCAGTTTCCACAGTCCAAAGACTTGCAGATTAGGCTAACTGGCGTTTCCAAATTCCCCATAGTGTGTGTGTGTGTGTGTGTGTGTGTGTGTGTGTGTGTGTGTGTGTGTGTGTGTGTGTGTGCTTCCCACGATCCAGGTTAAGCGGTGTAGAGAATAAGGAAGAGAGGGGATAGTCGTTCTAATTTCATTAACTGTGTTTGCATGAATTTTCTAAATGTTTCGAATAAATGACTGAATGAATGAATAAAATCTGTCCATTATGGGCTGGTGCGGTAAAAACATAATACCAAATTTCAGCACAAAGAAGAAGCAACACTGTATTTTAATGTACAGTATAACTGCAGCTTGTTTCCTTTTTTTTTTATCAACTCTGACATGAATGTTTATTAAAGTTATCAAATTTAACACAAGCCGCCGTAATGGAATGGCAATTCTGTTGTATGTAGCCTGTGAGCTTGTGATCCCTCAATGCGCTGATCAAAGCGTCGCTAAAGTACCACAAACTACAGAAGGCTGGCGCACTCAGCTCAATTAAAACTGAGCATCTTTTTTTTCGATTTTTGTCTTTGCAAATTCAACAGAGGACAAAATCAAGCCTGTGTGAGTACGTGTGACACAGACTTGCTTGTCATCTCTGCTCTCATGTACCTGAATTTAACTGCAAGTGAAGGTAGAGCCAATTTCCTATTTGCAAATGAAAGGAAACAGAATTGTGGCGAGAAATGAAAGGGCTGGGGTGTATCCTAGTTGGATTAAAGTTTAGAAAGGTATATTTTACTTTTTTTTTTACCACGTTAAAGAAACACTGGTCTCAGAGCTACCCAAAGTGTGTGTGTGTGTGTGTGTGTGTGTTAATGCTCCAGCTAAGATACCATTTAGATAACAGGCTTTTTCATACCGCAAACATTCTCTGTTTCACTCCTCCACCAAATGCGCTATTTTAATGTCTATATATATATATATATATATATATATATATATATATATATATTAGTGTCTAAATCCTGGCAGACATATTCCTGTACATAATACGCGTCATGTAAGAAGGTTTTCATTAATACATGAATCTTGAGAAATGTTTATCATGCTGCAGTTGGTCTGAAAATTTTATTCCCTACTGAATTGAAGGTGATTATTCTTCAGATCATCTTACGAGGTTAGCGAGTGAGTTAACAAATATAGAACATAACCAGCAAATAAAAGTGCAAATACCCATATAAAAAATGCTTCATACTTTCAGCCAAAGAGGCAGGAAAACATTGAAATAGAAAAAGTATTCCCAAAAGAAAATAGCGAAGGTCCGCCTCTCCAAGGACCTGAGAAAAACCCTAGCTAATGCTAATGCAAATGAACATCAGGTTTATTCAAAGTCTCGCATTAAAATGAGCAAATACAATCGAGCTGAAGGCGGCTCGGTGGTGTAGTGGTCAGCCCTGTCGCCCTGCACCTCTGGGTCTGGGTTCGATTCCCGTCTCTGTGTGCATGGAGTTTGCGTGTTCTCTCCGTGCTTGGTGGGTTCCCACAGTCCAAAGACCTGCAGATTTTGGGAACGTTATAAGAATAGCTCCACGGGTGTAGTAAAATACACCAAAACAACACTTTATTGGCTTTAAACCCATCTAAATGTGCTACTATTTTAAGCTAAATGGAGACTCTTTTTCATTCATCTTCATTTCAAATAACCCAATAAAAAAATAAAGCTTTTTCCCTCTCAGGTCAGTATGAGACCCAGTGTAGCAGTGCAGTGGGGAAAATGACTCGCTTCAGTATAACTCAGACACATGCACATCTCTTTCCACCACAAGTTTACACACAGGCATGCGCTCATGGATGAAGTTTTTCGACAAAAGTGCAAGTGAGGCTCTTTTTTCAGACACATGCTTTTTGAGAGTAATGTAACGTCATATATTGAGCGAGTCTCTCGATGGTCTGAGCATGAAAGAAAGCCAAGCTGCAAGCAGACCAACACAGGCAACTGAATGTAAGTTTGTTTAACATCAGTATCAACCAAAGAAGCACTTTAGTGGTATTCTTGGTATGAACCGACAATCCGATGGAACTGACAATCCGATCCACTTGTTCAATTATTCAACCCATGGTTGTGGCCTAAACTACCAACACTACTGACGAAAACTACTGTTGTGTAAAACTTGATGTCAAGAAATTAAAATGATGTGTTTATCAAAGCTGCTCCTTGAAGGATTGAGCATTAATGATGTCCCGTTCGACTTACCTGATGAGGAAGAAAAGACGTTATGTTTTACCTCCATGTGTTTAAATTATAAAGGCGAGAAGAAGAAAAAAAAAAAAACATGGACGCCTCCCAGCCATGCTGAATCAACAATGTGTAGGTGTGATCAAAACATGCAAAGTGCAGATTCAGTTTCCACCAGAACTACTTTATCCCTAAAATGCCATGTGTCATTTTTTTTTCACATCAACCTTTCTTAATCTCATTATTACAAGGGCTGTACTGAAAGTAATGCAGAAGCGGGCATTTTATTATTAACTGACATATGTTGTTCAAATTTCACATATTGCTAGAGAAACTCCTCCTCTATACAAAGCGAATACTCAATTTGGTCTCCATCACAAGCCAATCTCCAGTTTACTGATTTTCTGTTCTTGGATCACTTTTGTTAGGTCCTGACCACTGCACCCTGGGAACATCAAACAAGATCTGCAGTGTTGGAGTGGCTCTGAACCATCACAACACCCATCACAATTTGGGGCTTCTCACAGTAGCTACAGCTACAATATCTTATTACAGTGGCATCTTGAAGTGAGCGTGACATATTAGCCAGCAAGTGAATATTATATCTCTGAAGTTGATGTGTTGAAAGCACAAAAAAATAGGCAAATGTGAAAAATTTGACTGACTTTGACAAGGGGTTAAATGTGATGGCTTGACACCTGGATCAGAGAAACACCAAAACTGCAGCTCTTGTGGAATGTTCCTGGTTTGCAGTGGTCAGGACAGAACAAAAGTGACCCAAGGAATTAAAACCGGTGAACCGGCAATAGGGTCATAGACGTCCAAGGCTTACTGACGAACATGGGGAGTGAAAGTTTACACGTGTAGTCCGATCCAACAGAAGCGTTGGTGTAGATCAAGCTGATAAAAAGGTTAATGCTGATTCCCATAGAAAGCTGTCAGAAAAGAGTGCATCACTTTTTGGTGACAAAAGGAGGGGGGGGGGGGAACCTACTCAGGATTAAGCAGGTGGTCATGATGTTACGGCTGATCAGTGAAAGGTAGGTTGGTAAAGTTAGTAAGCTGTGAAATGTAAAATCCAGAGACACTCATCAACTCGAATGAATGGAATGTGTAAAGAAATCCCAGCTGTAGTTTTGTGCGCCATCTAGTGGACACGCAATGATAAAACAGGTTTTCTAGAACCGGCGGGTACAAGCTAATATTTGAATACCTGTTCAGCAGAGAAAGACAAATCGTTCACCTGAGCTCGTTAGATCTGTACTTTTTAATTTAACGCTTGGAAGCGCTTAATTATGAAATATAATGTGATTTTGAACTGTTGTTTATATTAAAAAAAATGCACTACAACTTCGATTCTTCTAAACACACGCTACAAATAAACCGTCATGAGCGGTTTTTGCATAAAACGACTTATTGGGACACAATTCGTACATAAGTGACGATGTAATAAGTATAATTGTGTGTGTGGGAAGTTTTTTTGAGGGGGAATAAAAAGTGTGTTTCCGCCCGGTTTCGAACCGGGGACCTTTCGCGTGTTAGGCGAACGTGATAACCACTACACTACGGAAACCTGCATGCGCGAGGCAGCGTCAGAGACAGTCATATAGACAGAGATCGTCTATATGATATATATCGCATAGCTATTGATATCGTCAGAGACGGATATCAAACCTTCTTTTTGATTTAAAAAAAAAAAAAAAAATATATATATATATATATATATATATATATATATATATAAAACGCTAAAGCAAGCATCCTTGCATAGTTTTTGTGGATTCAAGGAACGCTATTCTTATTCGGTGTATACACTAGGGTGCACATTTTTACATTGTCCTATAAAAATAAAATAAAGGCTGATGTGTGATTGACTTGAACCTGATATCTAGATTGGAACGTTAGATTAAAAACTCTTTTGTTTTTACAACACTAGGACACTAGTGCTGGGGTGGCAAATGGGGTGGCAAGGCTTTTTCTTAGGGTGGCAATTGCCACCCCGGTAGATCCGCCCCTTCACCTCCACACCTTTGCCACCATGAATGTGATGCACCGTGTCCTGACATCTTTCTATCACAACCAGCATTAACCCGTTCAACATCTTGATCCACACAAGCTCTTCTATTTCACTGGACCACACAGGCCAGCCTTCGCTAGCCATAGCTGGAAGCTGAGTCATGTCAACTGGACTTCCTTCTAGTGCAGTAAATATGCTTCACTACTCAGTCTGAAGAAGCTTGGATGAGTAATGAAGCATATCTGCTGAAAAAGACATGTGAATTCAGCTTCCGGATGACCTCACCTGGATGCCTAAGAATTTTCACTTCACTCCCCACGGGCATCAGTAAGCCTCGACCACCCATGAACCTGTTGCCTCTTCACCGGTTTTCCTTCCTTACATCACTTTTGGTCAGAACATCCCACAAGAGCTGCAGGTGTGGAGTTTATATGATCAAGTCCTCTAGCTATCACAATTTCACCCTTGTAAAAGTCTCTCTTGTCCATTTTTTCTGCTTCCAACAGATCAACTTGCTGTCCACCCACTTCCAGCCTTCATGGTGACACAGATATTGTAACTGTAGATACTGAGAAGCCATAATAAATGTTTGTGTTAATCATAAAAATCCTTTATATCTTTAAAATAACACATTTACAAAGACTTGAAAGAGCGGTTTTCATGACAAAATATACAGACAGTTCAAAACCTCTGAATCGCTTATAAGCTCTGTGTATCTACTTCTTTCACTGTACAAGATACACCTCTTAACATGCAGGAAACAATAATAATAATAATAATAATAATAATAATAACAACAACAGGTTACAGATGCTATAACAAGACCGAACTGTTTCACAAATCCACAGCATCAAATGTAGCTAGAAAATGATAGAAATCTGTTTATTAACTTTTATTAAATCCACATCACCCTGTCTACAGACAATAAGAACATCATCTTAAATACTGCTTATCCTATACAGGGTCGCAGAAAACCTGGAAATCCCAGGAAACTTCAGGAAAAAGGTGGGGTACAACCTGGACAGGGCGGCAATCCATTGCACCGTGCCGCCACAATAAGAACACTGTGAAATATTTGTAGGTGTTGTCCATGCCTTCAAGCTCAGAAATAATATTAAGCTCTCTCTCACACACACACACACACACTCACACTAGAACTGGTGTATATTCACAGAATTTCAACTCGGGTATTGAGTGTTTTACTTTTTGATTCGATTCAGACTCTTACATCGTGGGCCGCGTCGTACTTGGTCGGACTGATTTTGACTTAGGACTATTTACTAGTCCTGATATGCATTTCCTACATTCTTTTGAGCTCCCATGGCTCCATCACTGTGTGGCACTGTCTACCAGTGATGTTTAATAAAAAATAAATAAATAAAAACAAGAAAGAAATACTCATATTTTTATATTTTTCTAATATCATGCAGAGGGGGGGGAAAAAGACACTCTTCAAAAGTGATGAAAACAATCTAGGAAGTTACTCGCAATAAAACGACACCAAAGATTTTGTAGTTGATGGAACAGAATAAACTATGTGCCTATATACAGCATGTCTTCATAAATATTGTCATCTTCGTCTTCATCATCCCAATTACTATGACTTAGGAATTATTATAAATATATTTTATATATACCATTAGCAGCATGTGATGCTGGAACACAAACTTATGACATAAGCGCCTGATGTGTTTCGTCGTACACGTAAGTTTGAGTGAACACTGCGACATTCGCATTCCTATGTGTGAAAGGACGAAGTGGTGCATCTCTGGGCGGGGAGGCCCTGGGGCTGAGAGTGCTGAGTCTGATGGGTAGTGTGGTCTGCGTTTGGGTGATCCAAGCCTGGAGTGCCCTCTTTGACCTCAGTGTCTAGCTGAGCCGGACATTCAAAGTGCACACAGTGAAAGACCTTGAGAGAGGAAGGAAACAGGAAAGCAGAACTGAAATTAATAATGAATATTATTATAGTAGACTAAGTGCAGGCATAATGATATTCTCTTTAAATTGTAAAGGTATTTATAGCACAAAAAAAAGTTTGCTTCCGCCCGGTTTCAAACCGGGGACCTTTCGCGTGTGAGGCGAACGTGATAACCACTACACTACAGAAACCTATAGATCAACCCTGAATATTTTCCAATAACACATTTATTTCTCTACATCACATCAATTTCCCATAGCAACCACTTTATGTTAAGGTTTTCTATTATTAAACAAATATTATAATAATATAATATTTGTTTAATAACAAATATAATAAATGGGGCTGGTTCCATCACCCGCCCCATTGCTTTTTTTTTTCTTTTTTTTTTCCTAAAAAGACAAAAATGCAACTTGTGGTGCTCCTGAGAAACTGTCAAACAGGACAAAAACAAAAAGAAAGAGTGACCTTTTTCCTCACCTCATTAGCCGTGTTGTGCGTCCCCACGATACGAATGAAGGAAGCTGGCTGTCTCTCGATACGCAGAGTCTGCCATGACCTATGCAGATAAGTCGGACAGAGCTTGGGTGAGACATTTAAAGCAAAAAAAAATATATTCACCCTGAACTATTTGCATATTAACCTTTAGAATTAATGTGCAATCTTGAGTGGTGTCCAATATTCATTTTTGTTCAAGAAATGATGAGTTGACATTCTTCAACACTGAATTTTATTATTATTATTTATTATCTGCGTTTTGTATGAACTTTGCTTTAAAAACAAGAAAAGTATTCAGGTGCCTAAATGTCTCTAAAATTTATATGCTGGCACCTCTGAAAGCCAAGGGTCTATAATAGTCTTTTGGAGGATTAGATAGTAAGTGTATGCGAGTACAATGAATGCAACTGTGTGCGCAAAACGCCCAAGTGCATACCGAGTCCTGTTTCACTTTGGGATTTGACCTCAGCTCCCTATCACAGTACAGGTAGGCACCATATAACGTCTGTTCATGCATCAACTAATCACATATCCATTATTTGTCCCTTAAGGTTTTAACACAACAGGATGGAGTGGACGGAGTCAATGCACAGGCTTCCCACACACAGAATGTGCATCTCATATTTTTTTTTCTTACACAAATTGATTGGCCGTGTTTCCATCTTTTCAGTATTGTACAATTATTCTGTGTGTAACTTTCTTTAGGAAATATTACCAAAAGGGCATCATAGCTTCTAAATGAAGCAAAACGAGGGCTAGGGATCGCAGGAGCAAGGAGGGGGAAAAAATATCAACTACAGTAAATCCAACACAACGCTCACACTTCAGTATCCCATATGGTTTTAATATGTTTATAACATGGTTTTCGAACAACATCCAAATCTCACAACGTCCTGTTTCACAGAATGGACTGTCAAAGACGTTAAAAGACACATACCTATAATTCAATACTGCTGGAGTGACTGCAAAAGGTGTAACTGTTGGTCTTTTTTTGTTGTTGTTGGCTTTAAAATTCTCCAAAATATTATCAAACACATTTAGCTCCCTCGCAAAAATGTGTTCAGTACACTAATCATGTGATAGGAAGAAGTGATGCGACTGACTCGTCACTGTATGTCTGATTCCGCTTTAAAAGTCGCTACGACATGTCGTGGTTTGCCAAAAACGTGGATGCTTAAAGTTTAAAACGTAAGGTTAAATAGCTAATTTTTTTAATTAAACGGTTTGTTTACAAACAACTTTGTGTGGCAAAGAAAAATTATTAGAAAATAAAAACCCAACATTTTGCTGTTAAACTGTTAATATTTATGAGACACACACTTCTACTGAGACTACCTACTCAACCTGGTGAGACTGATATTGTAGACAAGACTATACACTAGGGTTGTGGGGGAAAAAAAAAAAAAATAAAAAAATCCCACCTGCATGCCACGCGAGTCCGATCCACCACTCTGACCCAGTGCTGCTGATTAGCGGAGAGTTCTACATAGTAGCTGTAACTTCGCTCGTCACAGTCCCACAACAACAACCTATATACACACACAAATTATTATTTTACAGTGAGAAACAGACAACCAATGCTTTGATTAAGGGAAGACTGTGACTTATCTCCTGCACATAATGTTTTTCATCCAAATAAATATCATGTTCATGATATCACATATTATATATTACATTTATATTTACATTACATATTAATACAAACTTAGCCTCCATTTTGTGGAAGTTTGATAAAAAGCCGGGATAGGAAACAAAACTTTAATTTTTTTTTTTTTTTAAATATATATACGTCCCCACCAAATTCCTGGCCAAATCACAGATATAAGACTAATATTATCACAGGACCTTGGAGTTCGTCAAAATATGGCTGGTCATTTGCGGGGGAATTTTAACTTTAGACATGACCGATTCGCACGAGATTAAGATCACAGACAACCACCGCTTTTATTACAAATCACACAAGGTCGCCAGGTAAGACTAATCCTGTGTGAATAGATGTACTCCGATGGGAGGGTGTGTGTGCGTGTGTGTGTGTGTGTGTGTGTGTGTGTGTGTGTGTGTGTGTGTGTTTGTGTGTGTGTATGCATGTGTATGGAGACTGTGTGTGAGGCAGAGAGAGACATTATGGATGTCCGGTTAGCTATAGTGTCATTTACATTTCACCGGGTTAATATCTAATAGCTCGAGCTGCACGCTAGATTTATCTGTAACACATTAATCTCAAATTATGACATGAACCTCCTCGCTTAATTGTGTACTATTTTAGATAGGTTATTGCTTGGGAGTGTCTTGGCTGTATGATCTATAAACAGCAGAGTAGTATTTACCGCATACGGCTATACATCTCATCCATCGCTTTCTAATTATTCATTTTGCTTTCGTTCCTTTGATGGTTTTCAGCCTTTCAGAAAAATATGGTCTGTAATTTGCGGTTGAATTTTTACTTTGCAGATTACATACATGGCCGATTCGCACGGGATTAAGATCACAGACAACATCCGCTATTATTACAAATCACACGAGGTCCCCAGGTAATACTAGTCCCGTGCGAATAGGACATTTGTTGGATTTAAATGTGACGGTACTGAGGACCCGCATCTTGGACGCTTGTCCTCAGGAAAACCTTTCTGGAAACATAAACCACATGCAAGGCAACTCGGAACACCCTGCTTCATAACCCAAGTCTCAGGCCATGTCCCCCGGGTATTTTTAAAAACAGAGATTTTTCTACTTCGCTTTTAAAAAATATATATTCTGTCTGCACGACCTACATTTTAAAAATATCTTTGCCCACATGAAAAACCGCAAAACGCCCTGTTAAGTGCTGTTAGGAGCGTCCCTTATCAACAGGGGGCCAATCAGAAGCCTAGAGAAAACATCACCGGTTACGTATCAGGAGATCAAGGAGACCTGCACACAGACAATGACATCATCGGCACACAAAGCCAGGAAAATCTTCACTTTGTACGGAATTTTACAAAAGCTTCGTTTCAACGACCAAAGCTGCGTCTGCATGTGGACGAAAAACCAAAACCGCAGATAAAATTGTCAGTTTTTAAAAATACCCGGCTACGTGTGGACATCGCCCATCTCTGAATGGATTTGTTTTTTCACTGAATGTAAAGATCTGGTAGCTTTGGAGACGTTCGACTGAAAATAAATGTATGGCGTGTGAGATCGAACCTCATGGAGCTGAGCATGTAAGGCTGGGCGAGCTGGATGACGATGGCACCGGAGCCCAGCTGGTGACAGGTGTATCCCGAGTCCCAGTCGTAGTGGCTTGTGTCTCCGTTCAACAGGGCGTTTCGGCAGCGGCTCACGCCTTCCACCACGCTCGCGCACGCCTGCACTGTCGCTACGTTCTCACTGGGGACTAGAAAGATGTCAGAGTCATTCACAGTAACCACAGGAGTCCATATAAAACTGCAGACTATATATGCATGCGACGGTAGAAAAATTTAGCTGTAGATGAATTTGAGGAAATAAAATAGTTTTTTTTTTTTTTATATTAAAGAAAATTATTTTTTAAAAATCATCACACATATAGTACAGTATAGTATATAAATGTGAATCCTGTTACCCAGAAGGCCATTCTCCAGGATGAAGGGACGCTGAGTGTACATACATTCCAGAGCTACTAAATGGAAGACCTTGTTGACTGTGTTGTGTGTCCCCACAACACGGATAAACCTGTCCATAAAACACACAGTCTCTTAATATCCCACAAGCCGAAAGTAAGCATTATTGTGCCAAATCACAAATTTCAATATCTCTTTATTATAAAAACAAGTGTCTAATTTGTAATCTCCTAATCCTGTTTGTTATTTAATTTAATTTAATTTATTTTATTACTATGAGCCAAACGTCTGCTGCAGTGCTAGTCCACAAGGTGGCAGTCTTTCCTTAACATTATAAAATAACACAAACCTGCAGACACGGGCTTGGAAATAAAGGTTCTGCCAGGAGCGACACAGGAACTTGGAGTGATCCACCACTCGCACCCAGTCCAGCTCGTCCATCGACACTTCAATGTAGTACGAGTAAGATCTGAGGGGGAAATAAACCTGATATTATTTTTAATAAAAGGATAAAAACTATAAATACCGTGATGAAGTATGAAATCTTAGAAGCATTCATGACACCAACAACAACAACAAAAAATTCTTAGACTACTTTGAGATTTATTTTTTAGAGTTATTTTACCTGCTGTCTTTATCCCAGAGCAGCAGACGGATGTGGTTGATGATGGACGGCTGGCCCAGACGGATCTGGATCCCTGCGCTGCGTCCGTCCTCCTCTATCGGGTGTCTGGTGAAGCCGTGGTCCAGATCGTAGTTCTGAGTGTCTCCGTCCAGCAGAGCCGACTTCAGTTCTCCTTTCACTACCACTGCGCCATGTTTCATAGTGGCTATGTTCTCTTCTGGGACTATACAAGCACCAAAACACACACACACACACCAATGAACTTATTTTAAAAAAAGCACCAATGGCACAAAGTACAAATTTTCGTAATGAATGATCACTGGAAAAACACGAGAGTGTATAGACGCATGTCTACATGCACCAGTTTCACATTTCCATATTCAAAGTCAAACAGCCGCAGCCTGGACGAACCCGCCTCGTTATCTGATTTAACAGCGTCTAGAATAACAGCTGCTTGCTCTTAAACAAAACCCTGAGGTATAACAAATACCTATGAGCACAGTGATGAACCATTCAACTCCTCGAACAGTCAAAAGTTTTTACAAAAGTGGTGGCTTCCCAAAAGACAAGAGTAAAGAGGTACATAGATTTTTAAACAGGCACGAACTTGAGCTTGAGGTCACGAAAGGTGAAGAACAAACAAGAACGCAGAGAGCATAGAGAAGTGACTGTGTGAGCTCTGCTACTTGAGCTCTGAGTGCTATTTGTACTTTTGAGTTCCACTCCGAGACGATGATGTTTACTCGACCCTTCAACCCTCCGGAAGGTCATACTGTATAACAAACTCCGCTGACGAGAATTTAAATAGGAGTCTGGCTTAACATGTAATAATCACATCACGCCACAAAGTTGCTATCTTTCTTTGACGTAGGAAACTAACATTCCTGACCTGTGCTCCCGTGGAAATAACCTAGAGGGAGAACAGACGCGTTTCTAAATAATCCAACAGCTCAACCAAACTGTTCCTAGCGCACACTTCCTACAGCTTTCAGTTTTCTGCCAGTCTGATGCTGGTGTGTGGTGATCAATGAATCTACACTGATGGTGTAACTTAACAAATAAAGTTTATTCGCTATTGTTGCGCCTGATGAAAAGAAAATAATACAGGATAGCAAATAATCAAGCACAATTTAATCTTAACGGAAGTTCGATAATAATATATATATATATATATTTTTTTTTAAAGTAGGATGTTGTAGTTTCTCTCCCCTGTCGATCGCAAGCATCTGTGACATCATATATGAGCAAGAGCACTACACCGGCATGTGTCGCCTTACGAGCAGCTGTGCACAGACTGTAGTGTTTCTAGAAGGAAGCGCATGTTAGACCACACCCGTTCTGGTTGGCAGGCGGGAATTGGTACGTGGGGAAAAAAAAAAAAAAAAAAGAGTTTTTAGCACTTTCTGAAATCTAAAAGTCGTTGCTCCTAACATTTCTCAAATTTCCTTGTATATCTACTCCATAACTACATTTTTTTATTTTAATGAAGCAAGACATGTTTGACTGAATTATTTTTACTGGTGTCAGGATGGTGCTTCCACTATCAGCTCTAAACACACTCTGATCTGACATAACCAAATAGGTTTCGGTTTCCCTTGTGCCGCAGGGGCGGGTCTGGCCTCTCGGGCGTGGCTACCTGGCACCAGGATGTAGGCAGTGGATCCTTTGGGTGCTGTGGGTTGCGTGATGGGGCCTCCGTGGATCAGACTTGTTTGTCTGGTGCATTCCGTGGGTGCACGATCGGATTGAGATCTGGGAAGTTTGGAGGGCGGGTCAGCAACCTTGGGCAGACCCGTGCGTAATGGGCTGTAGTGCCCTGGGTGTTCTGTCTTAGTCAGCACTGACGTTTTTTTGGCGATTTGTGCTTCGTTAGTTTTTCCCTGGGATGGGACCAGAGAGGCTGGCTGTTGATGCTCGCGAGCATGTGTGAGCAGTACATACAATTTACTGGTATATAATTGATAATCGACATTAATGTGTTAATGTTAGTGCTCATACATATCAGAAAGTCTATTAAAAAATCCAAACACGTCTTACAGCTGATTCACTCTGATGTTATCCGTACCATTTAGTCTAAATTATTGTTTTATAAAACCCGTCAAGTCTTTCAGTCTTCACCATCAGACCATCAAAAGAAGAATAAGAACAATCAACAAACCAGGTCGTACGAGTATGACTGACAAAGAACTTAAAAGACTAACCGAGCATGCCGCGGTAGTTGAGCTCCATGTCCCTCCTCTCTGAGCGAGTCTGGATGGCGTCGAGCAGTTCATCGGCGCTCAGGAGCCCGGAGGGCCGGACCACGTTCAGCATTTCGGACAGACTCATCAGGGGGAGTCGCACCGCCGACATCACCTCGCGTGCTCCAGGGTCCTCGCTGTTCTGTTTGCACCAGCGGCACAGCGCCTGGAAGATCTCTCTCTCACTCGCAGCGAACGAGTCTCTCTGAACTACCGTCAGCAGGGCAGACTGAAAGGAGAGAGAGAGAGAGAGAGAGAGAGAGAGAGAGAGGAAAATTTAGAGAGATAAAAGCAGCGTGCGTATATTCATACAGTAGGTTAAAAAAGTGAGTGCTGTGTTTACTGCCCAGATTACTACCCTAGATTTCTGCCCGCCGTAGTTTCAGCTATAATAAAGAGGCCTCATGATGGACTGCATTTGAATATTCAAAACTTCTTAGGTCTTGTATTGTACTCCAGATGATGCAATAACACTTGTCTGAAATTTGCGCAGTACCAACATGCTATACGCTTCGGAAGGATGTTTAAGATCAGTGTTAAATTTTTATAAAAGGATTTTATAATCACTTTCATAAAAGATCGAGTGCATTTAATGCCTAAGAAAATAAAACATATAACTACATCAAACAAAATAAAAAGACACAAAACACACAGTTGTTACCAAACTGAAAGGACAAAGGAAAATGTAAGCAAAAAGTGAAGTGTTGCAGTTCCTCTATGACCCCACACTTTGCACTGTTCACACACTGACAGACGACACAATGTCCTGTATATGAGGAGCAAATTAAAGTTTGTTTAGAATTGTAATGAAATCTGGGAATATATCAAATCTGGATATTAATCATATTACCTTTTTTCTTCATAATTGAAAGTGAAGTTTTTTTTTTCTACTATAAAAACATTAAGAAGAAAATATGGCTTTAAAATTTGAAAATAAATAATTTCCAAATGCAGGGCGGGGGGGGGGGGGGTGTGTGTATATATATATATATCAGTTTGGAAAAGTTTGTACACCCCTTCTAATTTGGTGTTTTGTTTAAGAATCGTGATACTTATAAACTAGGCATAGTGAAAATATCGCACCAGGAGATCCCTGTCTGTTCCCGTCCCTAACAAACTAAGTACCTAAGTACCAGTCAAACAGTTGACATACTGTACTGTACTGGACACTTCTGATTCGTTCCTGATTTTTATTTCTTTCTACACTGCTGAATGCTGAAGGCGTCCAAAATATTCAGTAATCTCCTTTGAACAGTTGATATTGAGATGTTTCTGCTACTTATGATCTGTAAATCCTTCATAACGGCTCTAATCTGACGTGCGGTTTGTCAGTCGGTGATTTTTGAGGATGGTAACTCTAAATGGTAGTAGGTTTTTGTCTCGCTTTCCTGCGATGGTCTTCATGAGAGACAGTTTAATCATGGTGTTTGATGGGTTTTGCAAATGCACTTGACAATACTGTTCTTGCAAGAACTATTCCAGAAAGGCTGACCTTCATGTCTCAAAGTAACTTGACTGTTACTGTTGTTACTTAATTAACTAATGCCATGTGTGTTATTTTATAGTTCTTAAATTTAGCGTATTGTTCTAGAATGTAGAAAATAAATCATTTAACCAAAAAATAATAATAATAATTCAATAAAAGTACACTGAATTAGAAGGTGTGCCCAAACTTTTCCAAACTGGTACTGTATACACACATTCATATAAATTTCACCTGCACCAGAAGAAAAAAAAAGTACCATAATTAATGTAGTGTCCAGTATGCCTTACTGTTCTATCTTATTATTTGTTATGCCAAATAATCATGAGAAAAATAATGTGGAATATATAATACTAATTCTAATAATAACAACTGAACGAAGAATTTTGAAATCCTTCAATAATTAATCCCTCCTAGATAAACAACAAAGCAATAATTCTCTGTTATTATGATTATTATGATTATTATTATTAGTAGTAGTAGTAGTAGTAGAATCTGAATGCAGTGTACAGCGTGTCTCGTCCTTGCTCACCTTGGAGAGTGCAAGAAAGCCGTCGGACTTGAGCACCTCCACTGCGTGCCGGTCCATGTAAGCACAGCATGCCTCGGCCAGACTGCTCAGGTGGTACAGACTGGCCACATCGAAGATCAGACTTACGTTCTGTGCATTGAGCAGCGTGCGCAGGTAGTCACATGTGGAGGCCTCTAGGGGCTGGAGACCGTAGCGGTGCGCCAAGCCCAGGAAGTCCAGCAGTGTCTCCTCTTTGGCTTCGCTCAGGTTGGCTCTGCCTGTGTAGAGATAACGCAGGAGCATGGAGAACGCTTCCGCCCGAGTGTCCTCCAGACGGACCTCGGCTAGCGGCTGAGACTCCCTCATGCCGCCGTACAGCAGAGCTCTGATCATGGAAGGAAAAATAGGTTGACCGAGTTGTATGTACGACACAACTGATTCTCCAACATATTATGACTAGACATGTGAAATTTAAATTCACCATAATTAATGAACTGAGCAAACACTTTTTATAGAAAAAAAAAAAAAAAAAAAGTATAAAACATATCATCTACCTAAAGTACTGACAGCGAGCAGCCAGAATGACCCTGTGAGCAGGAAAGCGCTTCTCCTCCACCAGAAAGGTGACGTCGCTGTATTCCTCGGCGGGCACCAGCGCCGCCAGCTGCTCGGAGAGAAGGTGCATGTGGTCGACCTCAGCCGCTGAGCCCAGCGGGCGTAAAGGGTGACTGTCGCTCATGGATACCAGTTACAGCACATCTGTATTGATAAAAATGTTTTAAAAAAATAAATAAATGATAAAAACACAGAACATTTATGACTCTTTCTTCTTTGGTATGTAGAATAATAAAAAAAAATGCACGCCCTGAGAAAAAAATATCCAAAACTGGTGTATAATTTAAAACCTTGGGCTTGAAAGCAGAGTTTGATTTATAATAAATAACTATAATTGCTAATAGACTATAATCACTGACTTGATGCACAAGATTTGTCCTTTTTTTTGGGTAATATTAATATCATAAAGGCATCGGGGTGGTGATACCAGGTTACTGTCTTTGTGGAGTTTCACACATTCCTACAGTTGGTCTGTACAGTGGTGTGTGAGAGGATAAATTGTGCTGCTGTACAAAAACGATCAGATTCAAAGATACAAACATATTGTGGGACATCTTCACAAACCTTCATGCTTTATAAGATAAATCCTATTACATTAGCTTTGTGTAACACTTATGGGCGGAGCCACATGATGGAAATTACTATGGATTAGGATTTCGCCTCCTCACCCCCCAAATTTGCCACCCCAATGAAGTCATGTAATCCACCCTGGCCACCCTATTGTAAAATCTCTCTTTTCTCTTTTTACCCCAGACTGCTCCCTCTGTGTACAGTATTGAGGCATCAGGCTTCATTCAAAAGGGATTTACTCCAACATGGCAACCTGGAGCCTGGAACAAGCGCATCCATACACTCCCAAATAGCATCAGAGCGACATCATGTACGGCTATTATCCTCCTATTATGTCTTTTTATGCAGGATATCCACCTCTATTTGGATAGTTAAATAAAAAAAAATACCCCAAAACATTTAGTTTTTGAAAAAAAAAGAAAAAAAAGCAAAGCTAAATAGATACGATTTGGGCTTTTTTCTTTAACCGACCGCATTTCGAGTTCAGGTGACCAATTGTAGCCAATAGTGTTCTTGCGTGATTTGACAGACAGGAAATTGTCCTATTATCAGCCAATCACAGCGCAGTGGGCAGGACATGTCAAAATACAGGTAGGAAAAAATAACCTAATTCACCATAGATACGCGTTTAAATGTAATATAGGTATTAAAATAGAAAATATCAATTGCTGGTATTAAGAAGAGCCAAACCAAATGGTTTAACCTAATCCAATTTCCCAGACTTACTCGAGTTTAATTTAGCATTTCAGCTATCTATTTTATCTACACCTAAATATGTAAATAAGGTCGCCGTACTCACAGAACAGGAAGCCAGGCCGCGTCGTGTGTTTAATTTAACTCCAGCTGTGTAAGAATCGGTAGATTTTCGATAGAGCTGATTAAACGTTAGCTCCGAGGGAGGACAGGTTCATTATATGTTGCTGCGCCGAAAGCCGAACAGGATGTTTTCAGTGAAATGGCGCAAGTTGACAGATTCAGCATATCGCCCTCTTGTGGCAAGGAGCACAACTAGCATGCCGTCATTCTGGATTGCTAGCTGTGCTAATACGTCAATGCAGCCGCCATATTGAAAGGGGTAAGATTGGTCGGCACTGAAGAGATGCGGTTGTTTTCTGCTCACTTTCTTTCATGCTCTGTCTTGCAAATTATGCTTGGTTATGTAGTGCTGACATTACTGAACAACAGCATGCATTCGCTAACCATTTTATTCTGGCCAATAAATCCAAGGTTAGATCTGCAGCACCTTTTAAAACGGTCAACGGAGGTTAATATTGTATTTATTCCCATTTTTACGACCATGCTTGGACCTCCGGTTAACATTTTCACACACTTCAGGCAATTTGGTAACGCCAATGATCCTAATATGTATGTCTTTGGACTGTGGGAGGAAACCCGAGTACATGAAGGAAACCCACCAAGCACAGGGACAACATGCAAACTCCATGCACACAGACGCCGAGGCAGAAATACTGGCGATGCTTGGCTAATAATAAAAAAAAAGTTGAGTAACAGTTGAGAGTTTTACATGATAGTGGTATAAAAATGGCATTCAACCGCCTATATACATAAACGAGAAATTCGGTTTGGCTGGTCGCTGTTTGCACAGGTATTTCGTCACGGGTGTTCCTCACTGAATTAACAGTAGGCTTCTTCTTATTACTATTCTTCTTATTCTTCTTTGTTGGTTGGAATCTAGTAGGTTGTAGGTCTCATTCTCCTTCATCTTTCCGGCATCCTAAAGTTGATTTTCCAGACCAGCCTTTCTTAAAAAGTCAAACATCATCCTTCTCTGGTCTTGTCTTGTCATGTCATGTTCTGTGTCTTAAACTCTTTGTCTCCTTTAGTCAGTAATTCTAGACACTCTTTCTTTCTCAGTAGCACTCAGCATCTAGTTGGAGTTCCTCAAAGAGGTCCGTTGGGTGTTTACCTACTGTAAATAGAGCACTATTACGGTTGCCGTGTCTAATTCTTAGCCTGCTAATTAATACTTCCTCTTTCCAATCCCCCGCCCTCATCACATCTACTTTGTCCTGTATTGAATGCAAACGACTTGCTTTTGGTTCATTATCCCACTTCTGCCTTGCAAATCATGCTTGGTTATGTCGTGCTGATATTACTGTACAACAGCATGCATTCACCAACCACTTTATTAGATGGTACTCTGGCAAATAAATCCAAGGTTAAATTTGCAGCACCTCTTAAATATAGGCTATGCTTGGCTAATAATTCAAAACATCGAGTAACCATTTAGAATTTTACAAGATAAATAGTATAAATTAGCACAGGATGGATATTTTTATAAAAAAAAATGGCACAAAATTCCCATCTGCAAAAACATAAAGAGAGAGAGAGAGATGTTTTTATATATGTAGGTCAATAGATAAGTGAACTGAAATTCTGGCTGTGTTTGCACTGGTAGTTCTGTCACAGACGCTGAATTAACAGTAGGCAGCATCATAATCAAATTTTATGTCATGCTGTGAGCACCGTGGATAACACTAGGCAGCATCATCTACAGAAAAAAAAAAAAACACCTAACGTCAGGCCAAGCTCTTAGGTACAGTTTTATGCAAAAGTTTAGGCACCCCTTGATAAATAACAGATTTTGGTGATTTTTTAATTGAAAAGATGTTAACACAGTCTCTCTTGGAAGTGGAAAAAATGCACAATATTTTCAGCAAACATTGATGCATAGTTACCTTTTATGTCATAAATTGAACAATTAAATTGAATAAAAACATTATTGTGGCACTGCAAAAGTTTGGGCACCCTACATAATCGGTACTTAGTAACACCTCCGCTGGCAGATATCACAGCTTGCAAAGGCTTTTTAGAGCCGCTAAAAGTCTTTCAGTTCTTGTACTTGGGATTTTCTCCCAATTCTTCCTTGCAAAAGGCTTCTAGTTCTGTAATATTCTTTGGTTGTCTTGCTTGCACAGCTATTTTAAGATGATGTTTAAATCAGGGGACTTTGATGGTCATTCCATAACCTTCAGCTTGCGTCTCTTGAGGTATTCCATAGTGGATTTCGAGGTACGTTTAGGATCATTGTCCTGTAGTAGAAGCCGTCCTCTTTTCAGCTTCAGTGTTTTTACAGATGGTCTGACATTTGCATCCAGAATTTGTTGGTATTTAGTGGAATCCATTCTTCCCTCCACCCGTGCAGTGTTTCCTGTGCCACTGGCTGCAACACAACCCCAAAGCATGATAGATCCACCTCCATGCTTAATAGTTGGCCAGGTGTTCTTTTCATGAAATGCTGCTCCTTTTTTTTTCTTTTTCCTCCAAACATGCCTTTGCTGATTGTGGCCCAAGAGTTCTATTTCAACTTCATCAGTTCCAAAATACATCAGGCTTCTGTAGATGTTCTGTTGCATACTTCTGACATTGGATTTTATGATGGGGACGAAGGTCTTGTCTGTGCAAGTATCACTGCACAGTGGAACGGTGCACCACCGCTCCTGAGTCTGCCGAATCTTCCTGCAGGTTTTTTTGCAGTCAAATGGGGGTTTTGATTTGTCTTTCTGACCGGCATACGAGCAGATCTCTCCGAGAGTTTTCTTGGTCTTCCAGATCTCATCTTGACCTCCATAGTTCCCCTGAACTGCCATCTCAAGCTGACAACGCTTTGCTATCTTCTTGTAGCCTTCTCCTGCATTGTGGGCATCGATAACTTAGTCTTACACAGCTGCTTAGAGGAGCCCATGGTTGTTGAGTGTCCGCAAGTGTGTGCATAAGATTTGAAGAGTCAAAGTATTTGTAAAGCTTTGAAATTGGCACTCACTAATGAGAGCTGTTGCCATGCATCAGATCTAACGAGCTGATTAAAGTCTGAAACCTTGTAAAAAGAATCTTTTGCACAGTGCCATAATAATGTTTTTTTTTTAATCTTTGTTCAATTTATGGCATAAGAAGTAACTATGCATCAATGTTTGATGAAAATATTGTGCATTTTTTCCATTTTCAACAGAGACTGTGTTAACATCTTTTCAATTAAAAATCACCAAAATCTGTTATTTATCAAGGGGTGCCAAAACTTTATTTACCCAGGATGCCTCGAATCAGACTGTAGAACTTCTACAGTGACAGGCCTGGACAGACAGTAGGGCCTGGCGAAACATTGGAGCAGTACTGTATGAAGAGCGGCACCAAGTTGACCACACACTCCTCTCACATTGTAACGGCAGTATGCAGACATCAGGATCTGAACACAGGAGGAGCTGCAAGTAACCTCTAGTAAATAGATTTTTAGAATTTGAGAAGGGTCAACTTATTGAGTAGTGCTGGGAGCATCAGTCATCATTTTTACACATGAACAGCTAACCACACTTTGCATTTTATATTTGAACCAAACAACTAAGAATAACACAATGTGAAGAAATGAAAGGATAGTGCTGGACTTTCAACTTTGTGGAAGAAATGTGGTCAGTATAAAAAAAAAAATCATCATGTCATCATGTGACAATAACTCACACACGTTGCGAAATTACATGGCAAAACATCAACAGCAAAAACCAGAGCTATTTTTAATACACACACAAGCAATTTGATGAGAACTCACAGGATTGGGATTAAACAGCTGTATGGCCATAAGAAAACCATCTGTTCGTGAGACTACTTAGAAAAAAACAGGATAAAAAAAATCTGGCTTTGAAGTGATGGAAAAAGGTCATGTGGTCAGATGAGTTCAGATTGACCCTATTGCATAATGATGGTGTGTCAGGAAAAGAAGGGAAGCACATGAAGCGATGCACCCATCATGCATAGTGGCCACTGTACAAGCCTCGGGCAGCGGTGTTATGATCCGGGGTTACTTCAGTTGGTCAGGTGGAAATAAAATGAATGTACTGAATGACCAGGTTATCTCATCTATGGAGTTTTTCTTCCCTGATGCACAGGCATGTTCCAGGACACAGATTGTGAAAGAGTGGTTCTGGGAGCATGAGCAATCTTTTTCGCACATGAACTCACCACTATATTGTACAACATTTTATATTTGAATGCAACATTTTATTGAAAAATTAGTTTTGGCCAGGCAGCTTTACCCAGTAAATTTTTTACATCCTACTTCATTACTTCATTTATTACTGAACCAGAAACCGCAGTTTGTTTGCTTTAGTGCCCTCAAACAGAACCTACTGTATATCTTTACTTTTTTAAAAAAATCTAATGATTAATATTCATTCGTAATAACTTGTGATTAAATAAATATAAATGAATCCAACACTGCGGTGGTGGGTCTGAGCCGTGGCACGGATTTCTTTATCTTCAGTCATTTTAAAGTATTAAAAAACTTCTGAGCACCTCTTAAGCATTTTAATATAGACTGATATGCAAATTATGTTTTCCACCTAATTCCTGCTATGAATAATTCCCAATTAGGGGGATTACTTGAATTCTGTTCATCATTACTCTAAAATGATTAAATCACATTTAAAAAGAAAAACCCAGGTGCCTGATAAGCAGTAATTTGTTTTATTGTCCACATCTGCTATTAATTTAATAGTGACAATATTTAGAAGAGGGATTTATAATAAAATATAATCTCTTAAACAAAACAAATGTAGCATGAAACAATATGTAAACCAATGAAAATAGACATGTAAGACTAGAAATCTGGGTATTTATGTAATATTTGTAGTGATTTAGTGTCGGTGTGAGTGTCTAATTGACAGTGATGAGTTTCTAGGTGAAGCTCATGGCCTTGGCACGGCTGTTTCAGTTGTTCATCGCCGGTTGTACCTCGCACCCGATTCTCCAAAAAAATTCATAAAACTACATTCTCTCTCTGTTCTGTTTGTCATTCTCTCTCATTTCATCAGATTTCTTTGAAACATGTCATGCGAGCTGATCACACAGCCATGGTGACACCTTTATGGTGACAGACAGACTTTATGAAGTGATGGACACCATGCTGTTAGGGCTCAGAATCTCAATCCAGTAACCGTCCGGGTCCTGAATGAAAGCCAGTCCCTTCATTTTACCTGAAACGGAGACAAGGGAGTGAGCAAAAGAGAGGGAGGGAGAGAAAGAAGAAATATAAAAAAATAAGTAGAATAAAAAAAAAAGAAAGCATAAAAGTGAGTGAGTGAAAACGAGAAATATACAATACCGCATAAAAAGAAAGTGGATGAGAAAGAATAAAAACCAAAAGTTAAAGAGAAAGAATAGAGACCAAAGAAAGAAGAGAAAGTGAAAGAGACTTAACAGAAAGAAGAAAATTTATAACAATGTGAAAGAAAAAAAAGTTAAGAAGATAGAATGAAAATAAATGAGAAAGGAAAAGATTAGGAAAAAAATAAAGTTAAAGACAAAGGAAGACAAATGAGACAAAAAGGACAAAAAAGAAAATATGGCGACAAAAGATGCAGTAAAGGAAAGAACAGTTGAAAAAGAAGCAAAGAGATTATGAAAAAATATATAAAAAAAGGGAAAGTAAAAGAAGACAGAAAGAAAAGAGAGTGAAGACAAAAAGAACTGAGCAAGATAAATGAAAAAAGGCAGAATGAATTAATAGGGAAAAAAAGACTAAAAGTAAAAGTATAATGAACAGGGCACGCATGCATCGAGTGAATGTGGGAGAAACAAACCATCATCTGGCTTTTTAACAAAGTTCACTCCTTGCTCCTCAAACAGCTTGCAAGCGGCATGGACGTCTGGTACAGCGATTCCTATGTGTCCTATAACACAGTAAAAACACACGTCATTCAAACTCTGTCTACTCCATAGGAAGGAAGGACAGACAGACAGACATATGTCTCAGAATATATATAGATAAAAGGATCTGCCTGACATTAAACCTGCGCCAAAAATTAAATCAAAATGTTAAGTAGAAGGAAAGTTATGAGCAGTTTTGTGCCGAATTATACCACAGCATCCAGTGTCGGTATTTTACGGTAGTTTACTGTGTATACACAGAGTATGAGGAAGAGACAGAAACTACCATAGTGCACTTGCAAGCCAGCACAATCCTCAATGCACACATGAAAGCTCTACTCATCACGGCTTAAATAAAACAGGGGATTAAATTAAATTAAAGAAAATACTTTTATTGTTTAATATATTAAAATACAGATGCCTGACACAAAATAGAGCTATTTAACAGATAATTATCATTAGTGCTAGTGAATAAAATTGAAAAATCATGATGCTCAAAGAGATCTAACTGAATCAAATGGATGCTCTGCCTATAACTTACAGCGCTAGTGTATACTGTGAAACCATTTTCTGAGTAAAGTGTGAATTTGCTTTGACTAAGAATTTGACAGCCTTCAGGTCTCACCAAAACCTCGAGGGTCTGAGTTTCCATTGTGGTAAGACTGGTTCTCATCTGTCTCCGAACCCCAGTTACTACAAAAAGAAAAAAAAGAGAAGAGAAGAAGTGGAATGAAAGACAGCTCTAGATTAAACTTTACTTTAGTGCACTTCACTGACTGGTACAATATTTCTAACCAAAATACAATCAGCTTACTCACAGACATAATAAAAAGAATAAGCTTTAAAAACCTGGTTAAATAGGGATGGAAATCGGCAGTCACAACCAGATATGATATTATCATGATACCTAGGCGATGGTTGGTTTAAAATTGTGATTCTATAAGTATCATGATTTTATTAATAAAATTCTTACAATTTAAAATCTTAAAAATAAGTTGTAATAAGTGTAAAATAAGATGGGCTACATTTAAGTAATCAATTACTTAAATGTAGCCCATTTCTTACAACATTAGTTTTCTCACTTCAAAACGAAGCACTTGAACAAAAAAACAAACAAAAAAAAAACATTTAGTGTAATCTCTGTTATGTCATCCGCCACAATTATTACTTCTAAACAAACTTAGCTAAAAATTCACTTCTACCACATGGGATGAAAATGTGTAAATAGGTCAGTGTACCACCAGCATACAGCCTAAACTTGACAGTAAGGGGGCGGATTGCGTGGGGGGGCACGCGGGGCTTCCAACGCACATGTTTTTTAACTAATTAGCGCTCGTGGTGTTTTGAGACTGGTGCGCGTGTAATGAGAGGGTTTGAGACAAATTTGCTCAGTTTTGAGGAAAAAAAAAAAAGATAGATCGGAGGCTTTTAACAGACATGATTTCTGATAATGTAACGCAATAAAAATTATTCTGTTGCACAACTCGGAAGCTTTTGCGTTCTGTACAAAATCATTTATATTTGAGGCTAACTGGGTCATCACCAGACAGCCAATCAAACTGAAAACTAGCCAAATTCTTGTCGACTGACCGCCCCCACCCCCATTCTCTACTGGTATTATTACTTGATGAACACTGCCTACTAACACACACACACACACACACACACACACACACACACACACACACACACACACAAATAGCTGGAATGACTATTCATACAGTTACTTTTCTCTTTCAATTCTTCTACTCTCTTATCGCTCTCTGCTCTTTGCACACTTACTGCGTGAGCTCAATAGTGGCTCGGCGTGAGAAAGTCCACGCTGTCCTCTCTTTGACGTCAGTTGGGATTTCTTTTTTATCTTCATAACCCAGAAAGTAGAGAGTGAAGCGCATGGAGGGGAAATCGAATTTCTGAAGCAGGCTGTGAAACAAATGAAAAAGAAAAATATTTTTTACAATTCAGATACACCCCTTTTTACACAATTACATTTCACTTACAACTAATGTTTTACCAGGTTTTACTGGATTCTACTCTGAATAGCAGACACATGCAAACAAAAAGCAGCTCAACTAGATTTCTATAAATATGGAAAAAGACAAATAGAAATTTCTATTGCTATAAAACAAGTATCGACTAAAGTAAATTTACACGGTATGAAATCATGCGACAGCCTGTACGCGTAAAGCCTGAGGGGGTTAAACTACACGGATCTCAAGAAGCGAGTTTAAACACGTTAGGTACCATAAACAAGGTTTGAATCTGCATTAAGCAGTTACAAGCAGTTAGAAGGGTACGATAGAACATGATCGACACATCTGATAGTAAAGTTGAACTTAAACAGTATTGTAATTCAATCGAATTAAATTTAAATTTATATGTATAGTGTTTTGGACATTGTCACAGAGCATTTACAGAAATAAACATTATGGATATTAATTTAACAAAGTATAAATTTACAGTTTTATCAGTTTGTCCCTTATGACTAAGCCAGAGGTGATGGTGGCAAGAAAAAGATACCCTGAGAGGAACCAGACTCAACAGGGAAACCAGACACCAGACAGTGTGACCATAAAGAAAATAAATCCCTTCTATAATTTTGCGCTGCAAGATTATTAAGACTATTAATATAACATAAATGAGAGCTGGTCCACAGGACTGCAGGAAAGTACGCGTTTGCAATAAAATTGTTTTCTTTACAAAATCCTGCTCCAAATTCTTACCTTCCCAACTCAACAACCAGCACATTAGCAGATTGTCACTGACATGTTCATTTACTCAGGTGTTAAAATGAAAAGTGCAAAATGTTTGACAGTCTGTTTACCATAACAGACACATGTTGGAATAGAATTTATATTACACCTATTTTTAAATAGGTGTAATATTCAATTAAAAACAGTGCCTGTGCACTGAGAAAACACTGAGCAAATGCAGAACATTATTTTAAAAGATTATTTGAGCCACTGCGTTACCAAAAGTGTATGAATTCTTTGAAACAACCTGTTTGTGGAAAAACTGACTTCCTGTTTGGATGCATGTTTGTGTTTAGATGGGCCTGTTGCCAATAATTCTAATGATTAATCATGGGGCGGAGCTTAATGAAATATTTAGAAATGGGGGAGTGGCGCCAAAAAATCCAGTTAATCTCATTATCAAATTCCAAAATATCAAACCCAATTACAATAAAAAAGGGATAGAATCAAACAAACAGATCTTACCCAACACATCTTTAGCATTACTAATTGAATTTAAGCATCTTTGTCTTTAAAGTTTCCAACGTGTCTGGACATGAGTTCCAAAATACTATTGCAGAACACCATGTACAGTAAAGGGAACTTTAAAAAGGAAGAAAAAATAAAACCCAAACCAAAATGATGATACTTTGTTTGAATTGATGAGACGGAGGATCTGGCCTGGCAGCATTCCACGGGAAGGGTCGGCTTACGAAAAAATCCTCTCTTATAGAAATTTTCTGTATTCATCATTGATTCCTAGGTATAATTAAAATGACTTGAAGGCATCATGTTTTGTTTAGTGGTGATTTTTTACTCTGAACAGATAAGACAACCTGGTTTGAAGGGGCGAAAGATAAAGTTTTTGCAATGCCGTGATTTATAACCCATGTTGTCAGTTTGCTAATCGGACCAGAAAAGGTAGATAAAATAGATGGCTGATCATTTACATTTTTTATTCCTCATCTCTATAAAGCAAATCTTTAGAAAGCTCTGCAAAGGCAAAAAAATTATTCATTCATTCATTCAGTGCTGTAATAACAACAAACCAGAATAATGAATTTTACTACTTCAATTACTTCATGAACAAATTACTTATATGACTAAGTAGAAGATCAGGATGCACAACATTCCAGAGGAGAGAAACGCAAAAACAGCGGCACTTACGTCATCCCCAGGATGCGTGTGTAGAAATCCAGCGATTTAATCGGGTCTTTGACTCTCAGCATCGTCTGCTGCATCATGAAGTCCTAAGACATCAACAGAAAAAGAAGTTAAGATTTTAAGCATTAATACATTGTAAAATAAAACACACACAATACAAATGTTATACACTTCAAATAACTGTTACCACACTGAGAACCGCTTGAGGGCAAGTCACATTATGAAAACCACTATAACCCGAATTGCATGTTTGTTTGTTTTTAATTAGTCCTGTTGCATTCAGGAAGTAGTTAGACCAAACCAAGCCTCAGTGGGTGTGAGTCATCCAAAAAAAAAAAAAAAAGGGACAAACTATTAAAATATCGGTCAGAATTATATCCTAAATTATTTATTTCCCCTTTATATCTTTACACTGATCTATAAATATTTATAACACTAAGGGACAGGATCTAAAATGCAGATTTCTAAACGAAAAACAAAAAACAAAACAAAACAAAAAAAACACAACTGAACCACAAAATCCTAATGCTATACTCAATACGAAACCTTATTTGATTTTGGTCATATTTCCTTACAGCCCATCATGATGAACACAACATTCAGAATGTGTTTAAATTAATCCTGCCTGGTTTAAACATGTATTTAAGCTCAACTTATCTAAGATTTTTGCGCATACTTAAAATATGACACACAATGCAGTGCTTTTTGGGACAGTATGGGGCAAAATAAATATAGCTGTGGCCAAAGTTTTGTGCTTTACTACTTTTAGATCTTTTTGTCAGATGTTACTATGGTATACTTAAGTATAATTACACGTATAATAAGTATAAGAAGTGTCAAAGGCTTGTATTGACAATTACATTACGTTTATGCATAGAGTCAATATTTGCAGTGTTGATACCTCTCCCCTAAGTCTGCCCACCCCACCACCAAGATCTCTGCAACTGCTGACCTGGCATGCTGTCAGTCAAGTTCTGGGCCACACATTCTGACTGATGGCAGCCCATTCTTGCATAATAAATGATTACGTTTTTTTGACCGCATGCCTTGAGGATTGTTTCAAATTTTAAATTCAAATTTTATTTGTCACATACACAGTCATACACAGTACGATATGCACTGAAATGCTTAGGCAACTGCCCTGACCTTAGAACAAGAAAGAAACAAAAAAACAAACAAACAAACAAAAAAAAGTTACTTATCTAAGAAGGAATAAGAAAGAATATCTATATAGGAAATAAATATTAAAACAAAAGTAAATTTGAGAAATATATATGTAAAATTTGACTAAGAAGAATAAAATAAAATAAAATATAAAATATGTCTGTATGATACAAATATACACTAAAGAAGATATAAGGAAATTATAAGAAAATGAGAAAAACCTAACTGTACAAATAGAAAATATAGGAATGGAGTGAACATAAGGAACGGAATGTCCAGGGGTTTGCAAATATGCAGTATGAAGTTTCTGTTGGTCTATGGTGTTTCCTTTCCATGGACATAAAATTTCAATGTTTTGTTCCCCGAGCCATGGATGGTAGTGCTCACCTTCATGCTTGTGGATGGTAGTGCTCACTATCATGACTAGACTTGATTTCATTAAGGGCAGCAAAGAAGGCACTTCTCTCCAGGGAAAAAAATCAGGGACACACTAATATAAAAGTATAAGGATTGGACTGCTGACGATTGGTGTTAAGTCATTTTCTCTGGTGAACCCGCTTTCCAACTGTTTGAGGCATCTGGAAAAAAAGCTTGTCTGGAGTAGAAAAGATGAGAGCTACCATCAGTCCTGTGTCATGTCAACAGTAAAGCATTCTGACCATTTATGTTTAGGGTTGCTTCTCGGCCAAGGGAGTGGGCTCACTCACAACTTTGCCTAAGAACCCAGCCATGAATAAAGAATGATACAAAAACATCCTCTGAAAACAACTTTTCCCAACCAACAAGCACAGTTTGGTTACAAACAATGCCTTTTCCAGCATAATGGAGCACCTCGTGATAAGGCAAAAGTGATAACCAACTGGCTCAGGAAACAAAACATTGCATTTTTAAGTTCATGGCCAGGAAACTCCCTAGACCTTAATCTTAAAGAACTTGTCATCAATCCTCAAGAAGTGTTTAGACGAGAAAAAAAAAAAGAAAAAAAAAAAAACACAAATTCTGACAAACTCCAAACATTGATTATGCAAGAATGGCCTGCCATCAGCCAGATTGTGGCCCAGAAGTTGACTGACAGCATGCCAGGCGAATTACAGAAATCTTGGAAAAGAAGTGTGACCACTGCAAATATTGACTCTTTGCATAAACTTAATGTAATTGTCAACACAAGCCTGCAACACTTATGAAATGCTTAGAATTATACTTCAGTAAAACATAGTAACATCTGTCGAAAATAACTAAAAAAACTAAAGCTGTTGACTCTATAAAATCGAAAATCTTAAAACTTTTGGCCACAACTGCACAATACACACACATTACATTTACCTGTTAAGTTTAAAAAGTTTAATGTCGTGTGGGAACTTTACTGTCATTTAAAAAAAGTGTTTCGTGCTCCATGATATCTCTTGTTTTTGCAGAATATATATTCCTCCAAAATATATAGCTATAAAATGATTATACATGTATGGTTATATCTATAAAATACAGTAGAAGCTCGTTGCGTGACGTCATCACCGCTTAGAAACAAACCGCTGTTGATTATGACTCAGCTAAACAGCTGCCTAAGGTCTGTATGCTAATGCTAGGACATGAGCAAGCACAACGTTATTTAGAGTGTGGGCAACGTCCTTTTGGTTCAGTATTTAAATATTTTCTAGTAATACCGGTAACAGAGAACCTGTTATCACCTGCCATCACCTGGCTAAGCTAACGTTAGGCTACACAAGGCCTAGCTTAGCACTTGTACCTCCCTCCACTGGCACTTCATCTCTAACGTTACCTTAGTGATCGGGTTTCCCTCTTTACAAGCGCCTATGGCGGCTTCGTCTGTCAGTCCGTGGTCGGCCATTATCGCTGCTCTCTCAGGTCTGAAGAAGAAACACACTAAGCGGCAGAAGTCCGAAAGTTCAGCGGGAGAGGCTCAGGAGGAGCAAGGCTTGGCCGTCAGACAGGTGGGCGGGTCAACAGAAGCCCCGTCAACTCAGCCAATCACAGCGCGCCCCGCCCTCTGGCACGCTCTATACTGCAGCTGACAGAGGACATGTTTCATATCATTCATAAATCATCAAAATCTAGAAACGTGTGATCTATTTACAGACAGTTTCAAGAGCAGAAGTATTAAAAAAAATATTCACTGGCCCCCTGAGTACAGATTTAGATTAAAATATTATTTAATAGTCCAGCTTTTCACACTGCCTGGCCAAAAAAAAACCTCACAAACTGTAAGATTTCATTCAGTCCCCTATAGCGTTGATTGCAGCACACACTCTGATTTGCAGTTCATGTGTGAAAATCATTCCTCATGCTCCCAGAACCACTCTTTCACCTGGAATATGCCTGCAGCATCGGGGGAGAAAAACTTCATAGATGTGATAACCTGTTTATTCAGTACATTCAGGTCATCAGCTGACTTCACATTATTGCCACATAACGTTGCTGAGCCTAGACCTGACCAACTGAAGCAACCCCAGGTCATGACACTGCGCCCTGAGGCTTATACAGTGGGTACTATGCATGACTGCCTCATGTGTGTGCCTCATTCGTACACTGATGCACACAGTCACTTAGTTCTGCAGTCAAAGATAAAGCGACTCTCTCTCTATCTTTCCCTCTTTCCTACCTAGTTGAGCTAGAACTATCTGGCTTACCTCTGGATGGACATCTATACAAATTCCATTATTTATTCTTCTGGATTACACTAGGACCTGTTAAAATGGTTTATGTTCTTTGAAGCAACAGATGTACACAACACATAAAAACTGTTAATAAACATACACTTTTCTGACAGACAAACTGTTTAATTCTCTCTCTCCAGGTGTCAGTAATCTTATCAAAAGGGGCTCATTTATTCATCTAAGAAACTGTACAGTCAATCTGGACTCATCAGACCACATGCCTTTTTTTTCTTTGCTCCAAAGTCCAAACTTTATGCTCCCTAGCAAACTGAAGGCTTTGTTCTTATTAACCTCACTAACAAGTGCTTTTCTTATGGCCACATGGCTGTTTAGTCTCAATCCTGTAAGATCTCATCACATTGTATGTGTATGGAAATTCTCTTACTTTCACTATTAAACATACAGTAACTATAGTTTTTTACTGTTGATTTTTTTTACCATGCAACTTTACCCAGTGACAGAGTTGAGGGTTCAGCACTATCCTTCCAGGTTTCGATAATATGTTGAAGGGTTCCTAATCCAGTTCCAGTAATTTCACATCTCCGTAATTGTTTTCTTTGCTTAATGCAGCTGAATAATTTGACTCTTATAAAACGGCAACCTTTTTTGCCTGGCAGTGTGCATAATAGTTTATCTATTTGTTCTTTTTGTTCTTAAACTTTACACTTACAGAGTACATAAGATTAGAGATTAAATTATTTAAAAGCCCGCTTTTAAGGTTAAACATTGAATGAGCAAGTCAAATAGAAACACAAGAATGTTGTCTCTGCCGGTGCTGGGATGGGTGTGTCACTTCCTTCATTATTAGGTCCAGCCTATTCAGTGTGCCAGTTCCAGGATCCAACGATCTACTAGACGATCTCTCACTCTACACTCATTGTTCCCACCTGCGTTGTGATTGGTTGAAATGAGGACCAGGGGAAGAGTCTTTAAACCCTTTCTGCCGACACTTCCCCAGACCATGCCTTTGCTTCATTCTGTTTATCATTGAGTTGTTAGTAAGCTATACTCGGTTTGACCTTTTGCTTGTTATTTTGACCATGTTAGTGATTTTCCTCTTGGTATTTGCTCGGTATTCTGATAGATTTTCTGTGTATGATCATTCACATGTTATGACCTTGTTTTTGATTTCCACTCTGTTTTCTCCTTCTATTGGTTAGCTAGGGAGTAACCGTAGTATGTTGTATTTTTGTTTCTTTTTCATTGCGGTAGCTTTACGTATTTCATTTTGGGATTTGGTAGAGTGAATTTCTGTTTATTATTTTGGCCTTGTCGGCTTCCGAAGCTTGCGATCACTTTTAAGAAATTGCAAGTTCACTTTGCTCTCAACCCCTTTTTATTTATTTATCTATCACTTTTTTCCCTGTTGCAGCCTGAGCCTAGACAGGGTCGTAACATCCTTCACTAGAGCTAAGAAGAAAAAACCTGTTCTAGCATCCCAATGATCCTGTGCACACACAAAAAAAATTTTTTTGGAGGTTGGAGTTGGAGGTTCGTTCGAAACGAACTGCACAGAAACGTGGCCTCAATCTGATTGAGAGCTTATGAGAAGAAAAGTCATTCCAGCTGACCTTGCACCTCAGACCTCTTCATCCAACTTTAGTGCAACTTAAGATGAAATACATGGTTTAGCAAGGATGTTTGAGAGTCACGGTCATAGGCTTACAAACCTTTGGTGTGTAGTGTATTTTGTAATAGTATTCCTAGTTGTAGTAGTTAACACATAATATAATAACACAGTGATTATAAGGTTATAATATCTGTGCTGGCAATCAGGAAAAAATAAATCTATATCACATTATAATGAGAAAAGATCTTACTAAAGATTGTTAAAAAAATGTTATAACACGATAATCATTATTAATTTTATTAAGTTTATTTGCCAGGGGTCATGCACAACAAACATTAATCTAGTACAGACAGGAAGAGATATCTTGTGCCAGGTTATACCCGACAGCTCATTTCCATCCAAGGTCCCCATAATAACATGATATTATAACAAGAAAAACATCATGTTATAACAAGGAAAATGACAATAAATGATCGACATTAAACACTGCGATTTGGGAAACCCTTTTTATGTGAATGTAAATTGACATTAACACTTCATTGCAGTTTAAGCCAAGCATGAAGAAAATTTTTATTAATTCTGTCAACTGTGTCAGCTGTCATTTCCTCTGGATGTTTTCCTCATTGTAATGCGACTTTCTTCTCATTCTAAGAAGCGATGCAAGAGAATCGCTAAGGTAACACCCCATATACTGATATGAATTCTCAAACTGTTCATATTGCTATATGCTTACATTCTTTAAAAATACATTTAAATAATGTATTCTTGCTTTTATATTTTTTTATTATTTTTTCTCTCTATCTTTCCCTCTTTCCTACCTAGTTGAGCTAGAACTATCTGGCTTACCTCTGGATGGACATCTATACAAATTCCATTATTTATTCTTCTGGATTACACTAGGACCTGTTAAAATGGTTTATGTTCTTTGAAGCAACAGATGTACACAACACATAAAAACTGTTAATAAACATACACTTTTCTGACAGACAAAATGTTTAATTCTCTCTCTCCAGGTGTCAGTAATCTTATCAAAAGGGGCTCATTTATTCATCTAAGAAACTTTTATATTTTTTTACATAATGTAGAAAAATGATAAACTTATTCTCAAGGATCAATTCCAATATCAAGCTGCTCCTGATGAATCATGGCCTTTATCCCTCTCTACTCCAGGATGCCTAATGCCTATCATGTCTGACCCTGTGCTCCGACCTCAGCTTCGTAAAAATTGAGACACGTGAAGAAATGGATTCTTGCACACACAAAATGTTATAAATCAAAGCTTGCTACCAAAAGACCCTTAGGCTACTCTAACTTGTGACACAGATGTTTCTCCCACAACTCCTTGAGAGAAATCAACTTAAACAAAATAAAAGCGAGAAAAAGAAGACATGAGAAACTTCTGAGACTGACTGAGTCAAAACTATGAATTTGACTTCAAAAACACATGAACTGCTCCTGAACTGAACCACATGTCCAAGATAGGCAAGAATAGAAAAAAAAACATCAGAATCCAGATGTGAACAGATGATAGAGACGACTTGCAGCTAAATGTAAATGCAGCCAGAGATGTTTCAAACTAGTATTGATCCAGGGGATGAATATTTACGCAACCTACAAATGTACAGTACAGACCAAAAGTTTGGACACACCTTCTCATTCAAAGAGTTTTCTTTATTGTGTTCTTTCTTGTGTTCTTTAGCCCAAACGCGTCTCTTCTGCTTGTTGCCTGTCCTTAGCAGTGGTTTCCTAGCAGATCTTCTACCATGAAGGCCTGATTCACACAGTCTCCTCTTAACAGTTGTTCTAGAGACGTGTCTGCTGCTAGAACTCTGTGTGGCATTGACCTGCTCTCTGATCTGAGCTGCTGTTAACCTGCGATTTCTGAGGCTGGTGACTCGGATGAACTTATCCTCCGCAGCAGTGAGCAGGAAGCAGGCAGACAGACTAAACCAACCGTTCTGCTAACTGCATAGAGTCGTCACTCAGGGTTCATTATATTGAGACTGTGTCTGTTCCAAGAGCTAAACATAAACATAAATTTAGAAAGACTCAGAAAGTCTGTTTTAGTAATTTAATTAACATAGATACCACAAACTCAGATCACACTGAATGCACAGCCGGCACCTCTGATCTGAAGCAAGGACTGTTAAATATTAGATCTCTCGCGTCTAAAGCAGTTATTGTTAATGAAATTATCACAGATCAGGAGTTTGATATATTATGTTTAACAGAAACCTGGATTAAACAGGACGAGTATGAAATGAAGCTAAATGAAGCGAGTCCTCCTGGATACAGCTACATACACCAGCCTCGGCTAACTGGTAGAGGAGGAGGAGTCGCAGTTATTTATAACGATAATCTGTCTATTGTACAAAAACACAGTTTTAAATTTAATGCATTTGAAGCAAAATCTATAGTAACATAAAATCAGCTCAGTCGATCCCGCTAATCATTATTTACAGACCCCCAGGGCCGTACTCGGAATTTCTCTGTGAATTTGCAGATTTCCTCTCAAACCTTGTTGTTTCCGTAGACAAAGCATTAATTGCTGGAGACTTTAATATTCATTTTGAGAATCCAGAAGACCCTCTGAGAACAGCATTCTTGTCCATACTGGACTCAGTAGGAGTAAATCAATGTGTAGTAGGACCCACTCATAAAGCAGGTCACACTTTAGATTTAATATTATCCTTCGGATTAAGTATAGAAAATATAACCACAATTCCACAGTCTGAAGTTATCTCAGATCACTATCTTGTCTCGATTAAAGCGTGTCATTGTAATAATGTATGCACAGCACCGCGCTAACCGTACATTTACATCAAATACCACACAGAGCTTTATCAATAATCTTCCAGAGTTATCAACTTTGATTGGATCGCCATCTGACTTCACAGAACTCGAACAGGCGAATGAATATCTAGAGTCAGCACTTCGTTATAGCTTAGATAATGTAGCTCCAGTTAAAAGGAAAATTATTAGAGATAAGAAACTCGCTCCTTGGTATAATGACCACACACGCGCTTTAAAACAAACCGCTCAAAAATTTGAACGTAAATGGCACCAAACTAAATTGTTAGTATTCCAAATAGCTTGGAAAGAGAGCATCCTGAACTATAAAAAAGTGAACCAAAAACATTGCTACCAGATTGTAAGACACTAGCAGTTCCCTCAGATACTGCGGCACGAGACTATTTAATGCTTATTATGTCAAAAGTAGCATTTTAAAATCAATGCAAAATTTCACATGGAGCCAATGAAGTGAAGATAAGATAGGGGTGATGTGCTCGTATCTTCTGATTCTAGTGAGGACTCTCTGACTGCTGCATTCTGAACTAATTATTGCCCAAAGAAAGCATGTAAAAGGAAAAAAACAGTGGGCCTAAATCCGAACCCTGTGAGACACCAAACTCCACTAGAGAACATGCTGAATAATCACCATTTAAATCTACATACTGATAACGATCAGTCAAATAGGATGACAGATGATCAGTATACTGGTAATGCTGAATGATGAGTGGTTGGAATAGACAGGAAGGGAAATGAGGTTGCAGCTGAGGTGTTTAAAATGGTGGTAAAATGTATCTTTAGGCACTTTGCAGGCTGTTACAGTAAATCATTTGTTCCCATTTCTTTAGTTTAATTTAAATAATTTAATTGAATTTATGATGGATTAGGACTTTTTCAATGTTTTTTTTCTTCCCTACAAATGATTTGACCAACCCCACCTGCTAGTGCAGATATTCTTGATCTGACCAACTCTTGATAATATCTAACAACCTTAGTGTGCTTTAAATAGTGTGTCCTTAAATATAGATTATATATATAGATATAATATAAATATAATAAAAATAAAAAAAACATCATCAAGTTGTTCTGTAAACTGTCAGAAATACTCTATTCAGCATATCTATAATGCATATATGAGCATGTAATAACATAAGCATAAAGTTAGTTCAAAACAACTCTGTCTTAAAATACAAGCAGGGAGAGAAGGAGGATGCAATGGATGAATACATGAAGCACACCATGACTAAATTATATTTTTAAATTATATGATGATTTTTAAATTAAATGTGTGTGTGTGTGTGTGTGTGTGTGTGCTTAAATTGGAAGACATTATTTGGAAGATGAAATAAGATGGGTTAGGAATTACAAAACATTCTTTTTGACATTTAAAGATTGATGTCAGTGTTTATCATGTGTTATGCCGAATTTGCGATTGAATACATGCTATTGTAGTTTTTTTTATTTTAAATAACACTTAATTAAAATAAAAAAGCAGAAAGTTAAGCTGTGCTTCAGAATACAACAGAAATATGACAGAAACCGGTGAATATATTGAGGATTTATGTATTGTATAATATTTTGGATGTTTATTGACTAAAAACTATCAATAAATATCTGAGATTTGAAAGTATATATTGAGCCACATTGTCGTATTAAATTTTAGTGCGAACGTTGAGATTCAGCGCCCCCTGTTGGTCACGTTGCAACATAGTCGTTTAGCATAGGGTTTATTTCTTTATCTGAATAAAAATGCTTTTTTAATTATTTTTTTATTTTTTACCTGAATACAAATGACTTTTTTTAGTTGGATGTGTCACGCTCTCTGCACTCTTGTGCATTTCATTTGACATTTCCGTTCCCACGCTGTCAAGCTCCTCATCACGCTGGTTTGTTTTCCCACGCTGTCATGACATTTCCCACGCCCCGGACCGCCCCACCTGCACACCGGTTTCTCATCCGGCACTGATTTCCTTGGGTTTATAGGGAAGCGCAGCACATCAGTTCTTCGCCAGATTATTGAGTGCTCAAGCCAATTCTCTCGCGTTTACTTTTTGATTGTGATCACGTTACCGAAGTCTTATTTCGTTTCTCGTTTTTTCCCCGTTGTCTCACGATTTGGATTTGTTTGCCCCGCTGACGGATTTCCCGGTTTTCGACTCAACGCGCGTTCTCTCCCGACTACGGCTTCTCTTCACGTCTCGGCACGAACTCCACACTCACGGATTTAACGGCTCTCGACCCAACGCGCTCTCTCGACCACGGCTTATCTTCACGACTCGGCACGGACACCACGCTCACGGATTTAACGGCTCTCGACCCAACGCACGTTTTCTCGACCACGGCTAATCTGCACGTCTTGACTGCTCTCGACCCAACGCACACGCCCCTTCTCGTCAGTGGCGAATCGACTAGACGCTTCCCCAACGGACCCGCGCGCACACACCTGTTCTACAACCGGATAGCAATGCCTGCTCAGCCTCCGCACCTGCATCTGGACCCACCTCAGCAGCTAACGAAAGCCACGGTCCTTGACAGAATAATCTGGCCACTATGGATCCAGCAGGAGTGGCCAAGATGAGGCAAGCACTGGAGAATCAAGGCGCTCTCCTGGGTAAACATCAGGAGGAGCTTGTCAGCACCAGGCAGACACTCGCGGACGTCACCGCCCAAATGCAGCGTCTTCAGGTTTCAACAGCTCGGACCACGTTCACGGATTCCCCACGAGAGCCATGCCTGCCAGCTCCTCCAACTTACAGTGGAGAACCAGGTACCTGTAGATTTTTTTTATCTCAGTGCTCTCTGATTTTTGAGCTTCAGGCCTCCACCTTCTATTCAGAGAGGTCCCGGGTAGCATATGTTATCACTCTCCTCACTGGGAGGGCCCGAGAATGGAGCACCGCACTTTGGGACGTTCACGACCCGTGTTGCGACAGTTTTGAGGCCTTTTCTAGAGAAATGAGGAGGGTTTTTGACCGATCCCACGTTGGCAGGGAGGCAGGAGCTAAACTTTTACACCTACGCCAGGGATCACGCTCTGCATATGACTACGCCATCGAGTTTCGGACCTTAGCCGCCTCGAGTGGATGGAATGACAGACGTCTTCCTGGAGGGACTTTCGGAGCCACTCAAGGATGAGCTAGTCTCCCGTGAACTTCCCTCTGATCTCCATGAACTCATGGACCTCGCCGGGAGGATCGACTCGCGTCTTCATTCAAGACGACCGACCCGGAGGTCACCCCCCGCGAGGAGACAAACACCTCCGCCCACCCGTCCTCTCCTCCAACACCAACTAATCAGGAGGAGCCCATGCAGCTGGGCAGAACCCGCATATCGGATGAGGAGAGACGCCGCCCCCGCCTGGAAAGGGCCTGCTTCTATTGCGGGGGTTCAGGTCACATGCTCAAGAGCTGCCCGTTAAAAGGAGGCGCCCTCTAGTTAGATTGGGAGCTCTAGAAGGCGCTCCTTCCGACAAACTCCCAGAACCTCGCCCCCTGCTTTCTGTTACTCTAATTATCGGTGGCCAAGCGCATCCCATTCAAGCACTCGTTGACTCTGGCTCTGACCGGAATCTGATCAGCTCAGCCACGGTCAGAGCATTGCAGATCCCGTGCTCTTCATTGGACCCTCCACTGGCAGTCCGAGCCCTGGACAGAAGCCCCCTACCAGCCATCACTCACAAGACTCATCCACTCACTTTGAAAACATCGGGGAATCATTCTGAGGAGATTTGCCTTTTTGTGATCAATAAGTCACACGCCGCTCTGGTCCTCGGTCTCCCATGGTTAGCTCTCCATGGTCCCCAGATCGACTGGATCAAGCATGTTATCATGAGTTGGAGCCCCTCTTGTGCCACGTCGTGCCTCCGCTCCGCGCTCCCTACACTCCCCACTCCCGTCACTCCCGAGGAAACTCCGGATATCTCCAAGGTCCCCCCTCATTATCATGATCTTAAGCAGGTTTTCAGCAAGACCCGAGCCACGTCACTTCCACCGCATCGACCCTACGACTGCCCCATTGACCTTCTCCCAGGCACCTCCCCGCCCAAGGGTCGACTGTACTCCCTGTTTCACCAGGAGAGAGAGTCAATGAACACATACATCACAGAAGCCCTCGTCGCTGGAATCATCCGCCCATCCTCCTCCCCTGCGGGGGCAGGATTTTTCTTTGTGAAGAAGAAAGACAATACCCTTCGTCCATGCATCGATTACAGGGGGCTAAATGAAATCACCGTCAGGAACCGCTACCCACTTCCACTCATAGTCTCTGCCTTTGAGCTTCTGCAGGGGGCAAATATCTTCACGAAGTTGGACCTACGAAACGCTTACCACCTCGTACGTATCCGTGAGGGTGATGAGTGGAAGACAGCTTTCAACATCCCTACGGGGCACTACGAGTATTTGGTGGTCCCCTTCGGCCTGACCAACGCCCCTGCCGTCTTTTTAGACGTTTATTTAGACGACATTTTAATTTTCTCCCAAGACCTGGAGGAACACCGGTGCCATGTTCGTCAAGTCCTCCAGAGGCTCTTGGAGAATAACCTTTATGTCAAGGCAGAGAAGTGCGAGTTCCACACCACCTCCACTACATTTCTGGGCTTTGTCATTTCCCCGTCCAGGCTAGAAATGGAACCGGCCAAGGTCAAAGCAGTCACCGACTGGCCCACGCCAGCCACGCGGCGAGATTGGTTTTGCCAATTTTTACCGCCGCTTCATCCGAGGATACAGCAGCGTCGCCGCCCCTCTGACCTCGCTAACCTCCTCCAAAAACCCAGTTCTGCTGGAATAAGGAGGCGAATCAAGCCTTCACGGATCTCAAAGGAAGATTCACCTCTGCTCCTATCCTCACTATTCCTGAACCGTCTCGCCAGTTTGTAGTTGAGGTTGATGCCTCCAATATCGGCGTTGGGGGAATTCTCTCCCAAAGATCCTCCCGGGACAACAAGATGCATCCGTGCGCATTTTACTCCCGTCGCCTAACCCCAGCGGAGAGAAACTATGATGTTGGAGACCGAGAGCTCCTGGCCATCAAGCTAGCTCTGGAGGAGTGGAGACATTGGCTAGAGGGAACTGAGCTCCCATTTCTGGTGTGGACCGACCGCAGGAAACTGGAGTACCTGCGCACCGCCAAGAGACTCAATGCTCGTCAAGCTCGGTGGTCATTATTTTTCTCCAGATTCAACTTTGTCCTGTCCTATCGGCCGGGTTACAAAAATGCTAAGCCAGACGCTCTCTCACGTCAGATTTCTCCCTCCCAGGACACCCAACCACCCTGCTCAGCCTCCGCACCTGCATCTGGACCCACCTCAGCAGCTAATGAAAACCACGGTCCTTGACAGGATGAGTCATTTTCAGGTTACTTTCTTTTAGATAGAACACAGAAGGGAAACTAGCCTGTTGTAATGCTATTTAATAAAGTTCAGACTTGTTTGTGTAAATGTTTGCAAATTTCATAAGTCACTTCCATTTTTACTGCATTGTATTAGACCATACTGTATACTCATTGAAATTTGAAATAAGGTCAATCTACTTTAAGTGTTGCTTCATGCACATGTTTCCATCAGCTTAGGTCTTAGGTAGTTTGGTGTCAGGACAGAAGTGTGAACATAAATATTCAGTATTTATGTTGGTTATATTCATAGTCGAGAAGGTGATAATTGCAGGTCAGAATGGAGAGAGAGAGAGACCATCTCGGCCTCTCCAGCTGAAAGTAAATTCTTCTGTAGTTCTGTCTGAACATAAAATAGCCCTTAATTTAGTTTTTTTTAAACAACTAAGGGTCAAAAGTAAATTAGCGCTTTAGAGCAGTTGGTTTATGAGTTTCTTGACGGTAATATATATATACAAAATATAACAATTCAGACCTGTTAGATTTTCACACACACACAAGAAAAGGCAACCAATCAGAGTATGAATCTGGAATGATTGACAGCTGCTCAGATGCCTTAAACATCCATATTTACTGATGCTCTCTGGGAGCCCTGCTCACTTTCACTCTTGTTTCACATTAAAGAAATAGATGGACATTCCCGAGAAAGATTGTTGACGTTTGAACCAACAGCCAAAGAAACACCCGGGTCCCAGTGCAGTTTGTGCCTTTTTTACTTTTAGAGAGCCAGGCCTAGGTATGAGCACCAGGTTATTTTTCAACACACACACAGAACAGACAGCTACCAGACCATGATGAAATATTCAGTGAATTTCCTCCTAAAAAACGTATTGCATTAAAATCCCCAAAGCCTGCTTTACTTACCTAGACTTGGTTTTACGCTTGACAGCTGCAACCTTGCTTTCTGTCAAGGTTAATAGAGGATACTTTAATGTGAAATAAATATACAGTACCAGTCACTAGTTTGGACACATCATCTAATTCCATGGTCTTTCCTGATTTTTATTTCTTTCTACACTGTAAAACACTGAAGGCGTCCAACATATGCAATAATCTCCTTTGAACAGTTGATATTGAGATGTTTCTCAGTTACTTCTGCTCTGTAAAGTCTTCATAACGGCTCTAATCTGAGGTGCTGGTTGTTAATTGGTGATTTCTGAGACTGGTGACTCTAAATGAACTTCTCCTCTGCAGCAGAGGTAAGTTTTGGTCTTGCTTTCCTGATATGGTCTTCATGAGAGCCATGAGAGTTTCATCATGGTGCTTGATGGGTTTTGCAAATGCACTTGAAGAAAAAAAAATTTTTTTTGTTGCAAGAACTATTCCAGAACAGCTGACCTTCATGTCTTAAAATAACAACTGGCTGTTGCTGTAGGTGTAACTTAATTACCTAAAGTCATGTGTGTTATTTCATAATTTTGAAAAAATTCAGTATTGGTCTAGAAAATAAATCCAAATTTGTATAAAAACCTTTGACTGGTATTTGACAAGTATTTGTTATATACCAGATATTTATATTGGGGATACCAATAAAATGAAAGTTTTGAACCAAAATGAATAAAGAATAAGGCATGTGCTTTCTGATCCAGTCCACTTGTGTGAGCTCACAGACGGATGTGACTGATTACTCTAGTTGTGATTGATGTGGGAGTGTGCCTGTGCGCCATCCCTCCCCCCGAGAGAGCACAGCCAATCCGATCACTCGATGCTCCAGGATGGTTGTAGCATCAGTCATGAATCGACCTAGCCCTAAAACTAAATGTTTATTTAGAGTAGTGTGCCCCAGCTAATCCATAATAAAATTCATCAGCTACTACTTTTATCAGGCCTATAGAAATGTATCGATCGGTCATTATAGCAATAATAAAAACTGCTCTCTGGGCCCTTAATGATTTATTATTATTATTTATTTTCTTTTCAGTTTTAGCTTTGTATTATGTATCTGTATCATTTGTGGTATTTCCTGGACACAGAGATACATGGTGTGTGCAGGCCAACATCAGTTTTGAGATAAAAATATATTCCTACAATAGTGCCACGTTCACTGTCAAATACCAGATACTGCCACCATCTTTGGCACCGTTTATAGCACAGAACAATGAGCAACCAGGAAAAACAATACTCTGTCTGTACGCATATATTGACAGGGGAAGTGACCGAACTGACAGAGTCATCCAGAATTAATACACATGTGGTTGGTGGACCTGACAGGGTACCTGCTCATGTGCCCAGACCGGCTTGTTGGTGATGTCCGGGTTGCTGTCCCTGTCTGTCCTGTCATAACATGCTACTAGAGGCTAGTTATGAGAAGCATAACCCTAGACACATCACATACTTGTACAATCTTCTTCTCTATATCCTGCACCTTGCCTTGACCAACCTGGACAAAAAGAAACTCTTGACAGTGTTCAGCAGCTGGCTGCAGATTTTTATCATGATTGAGAAGACTACAGTTTCGCGGCACGGTGGCTTAGTGATTAGCATCTTGCTCCACCGGGTTTGATTTATGCCTCAGTTCTGCGTGCAAGGAGCATGTTTTCCCCGTGCTTGGTGGGTTTTCTCCATGTACTCTGGTTTCCTCTAACAGTCCAAAGACATGCAGGTAAAGCTAATTGGGGTGCTTAAAATTGCCCGTAGTGTGGCTCCAGGGCCCCCCGCGACTCAGAGGATAGAGGATAAAGTGGTATAGAAGATGAATAAATGAAAGAAGGAATGAGAAGACTAAACAAAAAAAGCAGATACTTATTCTTCAGGATTCAGCCAAACCGTCCAGATTCATTTAAAATGGAATGAAAACAGTCAAAGTACTAAAGTTTGCAAAACATCTCTGCTGAAATTTTATGTAATGACCACATGATGGAGCAAGTCTCTTATGATGACAGAACTGAAGTCCACATAGTAAGATTGACACGTCAAACACCCGTGTTTGCTCCTCAGTTGGTTCATTTTCATGGATCATGGACAATTTGGCATGATGATGATGATGATGATGATGATGATGATGATGATGCATTGATGGATGCATTGATGGATTCTTCTGGAAGAAAACATGGTACACAAAGAAAATTCAGTCATAATTATGAACTTTTCCTCCTTTTTTTTAGATTTTGAACTCATTCGTTCTCTCTGAAAATTTGCATAGCGCGATTTGATTGGATGACACCGAAATTAGTTTTTTGGTAAGATTGGTTGTCGCTCAAACTCTTTTCTCTTTGTTCGCAAAAGAATCAATGGAAGTATGATAGTATGAAGTCCATGAACACGTAACAGCACTCCATTTAAAGTGAACGGGAAGTGTTGGATTCGGCAGCAGGACTGTGAGAACGAGGCATGATTTGATACAGTAGGTGCGAGCTGTGTTTTTGTAGAAGGAGCAGCTGCCGGACTGTCAATTTATGAGGCTAGATTAGGAAGTGAAGAAATCTGTCTGATAATTCTATATAGAGAAAACACACTCCTTTGGGAGTCAGTGGAAAAAAAAGTGCTGGAGGAAAATCTGTTCAGATTGCGGTTAGGGATGGGCGAGAAAGTCAAACATCTAAATCATAATTTTAACATATGAATATTATTCATACATATATATATAAAAAAAACACTAATGAATTATGTTTGGACAGAAAGTTGTCAATTAACCTTCTAATATCAGAATTCACGGCTGCAAGGCAAAACATACAGGATATGGACAAAAGTTTTTGGCCAAACATGTTAATTATTGAATTCAGGTGTTTCAATCCCAGGTGAATGTCAATCTCAATGCTTCATCATACCAAGACATCTTGGACAATAATCTGTTTCTAATTTGGGTGACGGCCCTTTTCTATTCCAACATGACCGTGCCCCAGTGCACAAAGCAAGGATTATAAAGACATGGGTTAATGAGTTCTGTGTGGAAGAACTTGATTGACCCCGCAGAGCCCTGACCTCCACCCCATCGAGCGCCTTTGAGATGAACTGGATCAGAGACTGTGAGCCTGAGCTTCTCGTCCAACATCAGTGCCAGACCTCGTAAACGCTCTACTGAATGAATGGATACAAATTCCCACAGTAACACTCCAAAATCTTGCGGAGAGGCTTCCAAGATGAGTGGAAGCTGCAAAACGGGAACAACTCCATATTGAAGTATATGTATTTGGATATAATGTCAGTGCAGGTTTGGCCAAATAGTTTTGTTCATATAGTATAGATTCATAGTACGTACAACATACAGTAAATTAACAAAACTAGCTACGCAATTATCTGACTAGCTAAGACACCATAAATGAACTATTAGCATCTTATAAACATAGCAATGCGTTGTAACTTTGTTTTGTTGATTGTTTAATGTTCATGTCTCATAAAAAAATTTATATTCTTTTTTTTTTTCTGCCAGTCTTCCAGTCCAGCAGGTGGAGGTAACGCACCAACCTCTCCATAAACTTAAAATAATAATATGTGATAGTACTGTAAAAATTGAGTGTTGGTATTGAGTATTAGGCAACATATAACTACAACCTGATAAAAAAAAAAAAAGTATGACGTGTTAATTAATAATTAGCAATATTCTATCTGCTGTGAAGGTAAACCAGTGAGAGAATGAACTTTGTACTGGTTCCAACATGATCAGAAGGGGGCAATAGTGCACTACATTTCATTTTATGAAGAGCTCTCTCTCTCTCTCTCTCTCTCTCTCACCTCTCTCTCATCCTTGCTCTTATAAATGGGATTGTGCTCATGCCCTGTAGACATCTGCCTGCTTGAAGAGACAGTATAAATAAAAAACAAACGCTAGCAAAACGACACATAACTGAATTTACGCTCGGAGGATATTTTGCCTTTTTTTTTTTTTTTAAAGCATTTATGGCCTTTGCCAGCATTAATCCACTAAAGCGTTGTTTCATTTTTCATCAAAGGCATTTTCATTCTATACAGATGAGCAGAGAGGCCAGACTGAGGAAATGGAAGAGCAGAACAGGCTGAAGAGGGGAGAGGGGATGATTGGAAAAGAGGGAAGAAGTGGCTTGAGATTGAGAGAACGAGTAAAAATGAAGAGAGCGAGAGAGCACTCGAGTGTGAAGGCAATCGATTCCTCTCCTAGTGCCACACAAACACCACACACACACACACACACACACACACACACACACACTTGCTAAGAGTGACCGAAAAACGGCATGAGGAATGCTATTTATTGGGTTGATAACACTCATGCTGCGAAACTCCTGGGAACAGAATGCAGAATAATAGCGTCTTTATATTTACATATTATAAGGTTTATCTTTTTATTCCACCAAATTCATGTTTCATTAAGCGCATAGATTCGAGAGTTTGCCAAGTATCTAAATCACCCCTTACACACTACCTCTAAAACAAGAGTACAGTACCAATCGATAGTTTGGACACCACTGCTTAAAGCATGTTTTTATGTTTAGTGATTTATTCTCGACATTCTACAACAATAATGGAGACTCCGGGCATGAGGCGGGGTACACTCTGGATGGAGTGGCAATCCATAACAGGGCACATACACACACACATACACATTCACACTATGGGCAATTCGGGAACGCCAGTTAGCCTAAATCTGTTTTTGAACTGTGGGAGGAAACCGGAGAACCCTGAAGAAACCCACCAAACACAAACTCCACGCACACAGACCCTGAGGTGGGAACTGAACCCGGACCCTGGAGTTGTGAGGCCACAGTGCTAACCACCAAGTAATGGAGATTTCACGCTCCTCTTCCTTGAGTCATGATGTTTTTCTCTTATCTCGTCCTTGGACATTATACACATAGTCTAGAGTGTGCCTTGTACAACGTACACATCAGTATAAAAGCCAGCAAACCTGTGTTTAGACTATAGATCTCCCAGCAAGGTTGACTGCATGTCTGTATGCAGAAAGCTTTACAACAGAGTGGATCTACAGTCATGTCCTAAGGTCTAAGAACACTAGAATAAGGCATCTCCAGGCCTGCTGCCTCGTTTCATTCAGCCTGTCCGAACTTGCAAAATATAATTATATAAAAGAGCCAGTAGTACCTGCTTTTCTACTTTTTCGCACCAGACCTGCAGTGTAGCGATGTCCTGCATTACTGTAGAGCGTGCGTGGGCTTGAATCTCACAGCGCTGAAACTCTGGTTTGATGGAAGTCAGACCTCTGTCTAAAAACGACTTTGAAACACATTGGGTGTTGACCTTTACCGTGAGTCAATGACTGACTCCAAATCCTGAAAATATGCTGAAAAAGAAAAGTTGATGGAGCAAGAAGATCAGAGACATAGGAGATGAAGGACATCATAGATAAGCCTGTGTGAGATTTCATAAATCTTGTTTTGTCTAATATGATACATTTTCTATATTTTAAAATCTAATACACAGTACATTCACGACATCAGGCTTTTCCATTTAATAAGCTTAATCTTAGACCTGGTTGAGCATAAAGCTGAAATGTTACTTTAATAAAAAAATAAAAAAATAAAAAATAAAAAAAGAAATAAAAAAGAATAATAAAAATAAATAAATAAATAAAGAAATAAATAAATAAATAAATAAAAATAAATACAAAAATACATTAATAATAATAATAATAATAATAATAATAATAATAATAATATAAATAAATAAATAATAATAAATACTACTACTAATAAAATAATAATAATAAAATAATAATAATAAAATAATAATAATAAATAATAATAAAATAATAATAAATTATATAAAAAAAATAATAAAAAAAAAATAATAAAATCTGATTATTAAAATGAATAAAATTATAAAAAATAAAACAGTAGACATTTAAGGGCTGCAAGATTAAATATAATATAAAATTAAATGAAATAAAATGAGATAACTCAGTGAGTTAAAATAAGTAATAAACTAAAGTAATAAAAAGAAAATTTTTAAAGGAATAAAAAAAAGTTAATAATAAATACATTTAAATAAATAAATAATTAAATTGATTAATATAAAACAGACATTAAAATGTATCTGCTCATTTAAGGAGATGAGTTGGATGAGTCTTTTAAATTCCTTCTTTTTCCTAAAAACAAAACGCACTGATTAGTCGTAACATTTATAAACAACCTGATGAGAAATTGCGCTCCGAAACAGTGTGCCACCGAAACAGGCCTGACCCCTCAAGGCATGGGCTGCACAAGAGGGTATGCTGTGGTATTTTGCACCAAGACGTTAGAAGCAGATCCATTAAGTCGTGTAAGTTGTAGGTTAGAGCCTCCATGGATTAAACTTGTTTGTGCAGCACATCCCACAGATGCTTGGGTAGATTGAGATCTGGGGAATGTCAAGGTCAAATCAACACTTTGTCATGTGCCTCAAACTGTTCCTGAAATATATATATTTTTTGCAGTATGTCAAGGTGCATTATACTACAGGAAGACGCCACTTACTTTAGGGAATACAGTTTCCATCGTGGGGTGCACTTGGTCAGCAGCAATGCTTCGGTAAGTGGTATGTGTCAAAGTAATAACCTCATGAATGGCAGAACCTGAGGTTTCCCAGCAGAACATTACACTTTCTGCACCAGCTTGCCTTCTTCCCATAGTGCATCCTGGTGCCATCTATTCCCCATGTAAGAGCTGCACACTTCACTCACTTGAATCAGTTCATCAGATCAAGCCACTTTCTTCCATTTCTTCATGCTCCTGTTCCGTTCCTCACATGCTTTTGGTGCTTTTGCTGGTGGACAGGGGTCTACACTTTTTCAGTGGGATCAGACCAGACGTGCCAGTGTTTGCTCCCCATCAGTAAGCCTCAGTCGCCCCTGACTCGGCCGTCTCGCCTCTTGTCCAGGTCGTATACATCTTCATGATTGCCCATTTTTCCTGCTTTCAACGCATCAACATTGAGAACTGACTGTTCATTGGTGCCTATTATACCACACAGGTGTCAGTGTCACAATATAATCAGTGTTGTTCATGTCACCGAAAGCAGTAAGGTCTTTGAGCCCATCCATCCCATGTTAGCAAATGTAGACCAAGCCAAATATGCATTTTAAACAATCAGACGTCTCCATCAATTATTTTCTGAGACAATGTAATTCGTTTTCAGTTCAGTCGTTTTTGATTGAAGGCTAAATACTGCATGGTTTATTAGAGGCATGGTTTATGAGAAGATTGACAGTTTTGGATATGGCAGCTGAGTCTTAAAAAAGTGCACACATTTTCCTAGACATACCCAAAGCTTTTGTGTCAGCAAAGTGTCTTGTGGTGCTGTAAAGCGTTATAACAGAGCCTCAGCAGGGAGTTATTTGCAGGTTTTCTGCTATGTTGCTCGTTTTGATGTCTATGCTAGCTCGTTATACTGGTACAACGAGGAAACCAGTGTTGGCCAGTCACTCCTGTTTGAGCTCAAAATATCCATCATCAAATTGTTTTTTTTTTTTTTTTTTTTGGTTATATACACTGCCCAGGCAAAAAAAAAAAATAATAATAATAAATAAATAAATAAAAATTAATTACCACCTGGATTTACAGTAACTAAGCAAATCAGTTATGAATCTTTTACTGGATAATTACTGCAGTGGTTAATATGGTTCAGCTGGCAGCAAGTTATTTAACCTTAACTGATGCAGTGCTTCTCATTTCTTCAAACCATTTCAGAAGACATGTCAGACCTGTTACGGAAAAGATGTTCGTCTGTTTCAGAAGGGTCGAGTTATCGGCCTGAATCGAGCAAAGAAACTGCTTAAACAATGACAATTAGCTTAAGAGCTGTAAAATGCTTTATAGTGGTGAACCATCATCTTTGAGGAAGAATGTGGTGTCCAGATTTACCCTCCGTACCTGAGTAATGGGTGCATCAGGGGGAAGAAGAGAGGCAGATGCACTTATTATAGTGCCTGGGGAGGCAGTGCCATGATCTGGGGTTTGTTTCTGTTGGCCAGTTCTAGGTTCAGCAACACAAAAAATGTGGTCAGCTGACGACCTGTATGTACTGAGTGACCAGGTCTTTCAATCAAGGGATTTTTGATTCCCTGATGGCACGGGCATATTTCAGCAGGCTTAAATAGTGAACGAGCAGTTCAGGGAGCATGAGACATTTTCACGCATGGCTTAGCCACCAGAGAGTCCAGACCCTAAGAGTAACCACTGACTTTACTCAGCAGTCCGACTCTCCCATCATCAATACGAGATCTTGGAGAGAAATTAATGCGACTCTAGATGTAAATAGATGTTGTGACATTGGATAAGTTATTTAAAATGATGCCACCGCTGTAATCAAAGCAAAAGGCAGTTCAATGAAATATTAGTGTGTGCAGGTTTTTTTTTTTTTTTTTTTTGGCCGGGCATGTGTATTAATTTTTCATGAAGGCTGCCAATCACTGTGGCGTGTACGATATATAATTCAGTGGCCACTTCAAAATTTGAGTAGAAATGGATAGTGGGTAGCTTTTCTGCCTTAGAGCTCCCGGGATCTCAGTCTGGATCTGAGCTCGAGCTACTGCCTGTGTACTTTTTCACCTTCTCAAGTCTGTGTGGTTTCCCTTATAGGTTCTTTGGTTTCCATCTTAAACCTGAAGGCAGGTGGATTAGCAGCTCTTACCTTACCCGTAGGTGTGAATAAGTGTGTGAATGTGTGTATGCATGGCGCCCACAGATTAGAAACCTTAAAGCTTAAAGTTATAATTAATAGCCACAAGAAACGACTACAAAGAAGAACAAGGTATTTTTAAGAACGGGCGCATTAGAGGAAAAAAAAAAAACGATTACTACGGCAGAAAAGACGGTGGTTACGACTGCAGCAGTTTTAACAAAGCAACCACAACACAAAAGAGATTCAGTGAGCGTGAAATTGTCCAGATTAAGAGTTGTCATATACGGTATTCTGCTAAGTATTGTACAACGTGTAGGCCAGAGAAAACGCTCATTATCATGTGGCTAGTTTTGAAGCTACACACTCGACCATTCTGTGCATACTGGACCATTACAAACACCACCAATCATGATGATATGGGACATGGTAAAGTCCTAGCCAGCCACGCACATATAATCATTTTTATTACTTTGTTGTTTCTTGGGCAGTAAATGTTCCGGGGTCTTATGCTAATGATTTTTTCTAATTGTTTCCAAGTGAAAAATTCAGCTAATTATTTTGTGAAGTAGTCGGCTAGAGTTGCTTGCACTTCGTACTTCCTATGCAGATAAACTGAAACTGTGTGGTTGGAAATGAAACTTCACACGTTTACTTCTTGCCACATTTCAGCAACGGTTGCTTAGAGCCAAGAGAGTACATTCGAACATAACCGTCTACTAACTCGTAATCAGGAGTGTCGTGACCTGACTGAAGGGAGCCTTTCTGTGTCACAATACAAACATTTAGTCGTACGTTAGTTTGCCGTGTCGCTTCTGCTTTTGATCCAAAATATCTCAATATTTTGGTAGAAACAGACACTAACACAATTATATACACAACACAATTATAGCGACATGGGCCACAGATTAAATGTCACGATGAAGCTAAGACAAATAAAAATTCTGCAATATAATACAAACTTCTCTCATCAGAATTTATTTATTTATTTATTTATTTTTAAAGCCACCTCAATAACATGCAGGTTAGAATTTTTTTTTTCTTTTTCATGCCCAGTGTTTTAATGTATGTCATCCAACTTTCCAATAAGCACAAGTCAAATATGAACAACATACAGTAAGTAAATCGAAACACCCTTTTCAATGGAGTAAATAAATTGGTGTCAGTTTTTTCTTAAGCATTTGTTCTTATACAGTATTTAGATTCATTAATAGAGCTTCTTTTGTCCCAAGCTGCCCAGTTGAATGCATGTACAGTACAAGTCTGGCCGCAATGAAAAAATTAAAACTGCTAATGATCCTTATCCCAGTTTATGTGGACCTTGGTAACGGAATCATAAAGAGAACTCATTTTCCACTGTAAAACTTTTTTTAAAATATATTTTGCTGTATTGTTTTTTTCCATAAATAGATTGATTAAGATTAAGACTGGTTTATTGTGATCGTATTTTGAGATAAACAGATAAACATTTTTTTCTCTTGCTTGGGGGTAGGGAGAAACATAAACTAAATGTACATTAGTATTTCTCGCAATCTCCGTTCCAGTTCATCCCAAAGGTGCTCGATGGGGTTGGGATCAGGGCTCTGTGTTAGGGTCAGTCAAGTTCTTCCACACCAAACTCATCAAACCATCTCTTGATAGTTCTTGCTTTGTGCACTGGGGCTCAGTCATGTTGGAATAGAAAAGGGTCTTCCCCAAACTGTTGCCACAAAAGTTGGAAGCATAGCATTGTCCAAGATATCTTGGGCTGCTGAAGCATTACGATTGCACTTCACAAGGGGCCTGATTGACTGCTGAAACACCTGAATTCAATAATTAACAGGTTTGTCTATATAATGTATTTCAGTTCAGGAGTTATACTGAGTACACAATATACAAATTTAAGTAGTTTTTCCAATATATATATATATATATATATATATATATATATATATATATATATATATATATATATATATATATATTTTTTTTTTTTAATTTATTTATTTATTTATTTATTTTTTTTTACATGTACCATGTTTAAGGCTCAGGATCTCATGTCCTCAAGTCAAGTTCAAAAAAAAAATGCTATTGACAGTAGAATTGTTGCTGTAGGTGTGTGAGTATTACTGCAATAATGAAAAAAATGTTCATCAGTGAGATTGACCAGCAAACTGGAAACAATTAAAAGCCCCAGTGTAGCACATCATCAAAGTCTGTCTGTTCATGTAGACAAAGATGCAAATGACTGGAACGTCCAATTAGTCACTTGGCTTCACGTTCATTTATCCACACGGTCATGTCATTTTTTCACTTGATAAATGATAAACGATCATACCTAATAATAGTAATACAACTTCTGACCTGAACTTTGTTATGCACTTCACCTTAAACATATTATGTAAAAATTCAGACAAAAAAAAAAAAAAAAAACACACAAAACCGCTAAGGTTACATGACATTTTGGTCACTAACAAGGTTTCCTGGCTCTCAAGGTTTTGTCTCTCGTTGTTTGTCCTCACAGTCGTTGCTCTGCGCTTGCTCATTATTAGAAGGGATTTTCGGTGGGGAAAATGCGATACAAATAAAAATAAAAGAATAAGTTTCATTTTGCAAAGTGGATGTTAGGAGAAGCGAGTTAACAAGTAAGCAGGGGAAATTGCGTGCACCAAACTCTAGATTAAAAACACTACTCATTCATGAAAAGAATCGTTTTTCAACTTTATTTCGTAGTTGTAAAGCAAAGCAAACATCGATTTATGAAGGCATAAAGTCGTCTGATGTAATTATGGCACCACTTCAAGTAATCGATCAAATCTTCCAACAAAACCAAAGAAATATATATTTTTTTGACATTTCACCTTAAACCCAAAGAAAACAGATTTTTTTCTTACTATCTTTTAATTTATATATCACTCATCAGCTTTTATGTGTATATATATATATATATTCTTAATCATTCCAAGCATCACATTTGCATGTTGCACTGGCATCATGATCGTGTCGTATCTGTCCTGTCATATAAGGCCTGATTTATCTGGAGCACACAAAGTTTAATGAAAATATTGAAAGATTCAAAAAAAAAAAAGAAAGGAAAAAATCCACAAAGGAAACCTGATTGCGTGCATTAGGGTAATAAATGAGAAACATTCATCTGTTAACAAACTCCACAAAAACAAATCATCAGTGTTGAGGCATCAATGAGAAGGATTAGAAGAAAGTTTAAGAATCATAAAAAGGGTGTAAAACGGGTTCAGCATGGTTTCTGAAGCACAAGGCAAGGGAGGAAAAAAAAATCAACACCACCAAAAAAACAACAACAACAACAAAAAACAAAAACGTGAACCTCTGTGAGAGATGATGTGTAGTGCTTTGTTACTGTACGGACCCACAACATAATTTTAACGTCATTTTAAACAAGAAAAATAATCACAAATAGAGATATAGTGTAGTATTGGTATGTCATTGAAACTACCCTGGTTTGACTGTTAGCTCAGGCAAGAATGGATAGAAAACAAAGATCAAGAAAAACTTTTCTGTGAAGTCTCCTTTCTACTCAACATTCAATTTAAACTATCCACGCATATAGAATATATAGGATTAGTAAATCTGTGTTATTTTGCATATTATTTAATGTGTATATTTTTTATTGAATATAATTATTTAACATAACTTATACTCCATATATCAGATTTATTTAATTTATATTAATTGCATGTGGAACCCAAGCACTTAAATGCATCTCTTATATTCTCACTTCACTAAGCACTTACTGTGTATTTATGCCAAGTGTTTCATTTCATCACTGGCTTGCATATTCGTACATATGGCCATATTCAGACATGGACATTTGTACTGACACGTCACTTATTAGCATGATATGAAAGGAAAAAGAAAAAGAAATCAAAGAGTCATATTTGTAATTGATGTAAAGGTGCTGTGTTAGAGCAGACCTTGTGCAAAGCATCGATCAATGAGAATATATTCTTTATAGAAGCATAAATTAAGATCCCATCTAACCCAGAGTATTATTTTTTTAATTTCTTTTTTTAGATTTCACCTGTTCAGATCCGACGCCAGAAAACCTGGAAAATGGAAATGATCAAGCAGCAAGACGGTGAGGTAAAGTATCACCCCGTAACCCTTCTAGATTCTCTGATATGTTCACGTGTGCCCTTCTAATATATCTCACGTGTTTTGTTAAATTCCAAACCAAACAAGGAAAAGAAAGGAAAGGAAGAAAAGGAAAAGAGAAGGAAGAGGATGGCGGTGGACAGAATCCTCTGACTGGGGAACGAGAAACGGGGGGGGGGGGGGGGACGGGACAGGGGGGGGGGGGCAACAGGAGACACCACCGTGTGGCAAAATGTTAACCTTCGC
>JAAGKR010000321.1:95495-153754 GCA_011419295.1 Clarias macrocephalus | reverse complement strand
GGGGGGGGGGATCAGGAGACTCCACCGTGTGGCATCATGTTCACCTTCGCACAGTTTGCCGGTGCGCGTAACTACGAGGCTGATTGTCTTCTCACTCCTTACTCGGCTCACCTTTATCACTCGGACCATCTGAGGTGACAAAATGCAAACATGTTAGAAAGTACAAAGGAGCAGTCTTCTGGAAGGAAGGATTTAATTAACACAATGAAAAAAAAATACTAGCAATTCCAACATTGCTGTAGTAATACACTGTTTTAATTACTTTAATGAACGAATCTGCATGAGCCAACCAGCATGAAAAGTTCACCTTGAACCTCTTAGTGCTTCTTTTCATCCATCCATGGGCCCATTACCATACGTATTTATTCCCATCTTTACGACCGCGGTACGACCTCCGGTTAACATTCACACACGCATTCACACACAGCGGGGCAATTTGGGAACGCCAGTTAGTTATGCCTAATCCGCATGTCTTTGGACTGTGGGAGGAAACCAGAGTACCTGGAAGAAACCCACCAAGCACGGGGAGAACATGCAAACTCCATGCACACAGACCGCGAGGCGGGAATCGAACAGGGACCATGTACTGTAGGGGCAAGACAACAGTGCTAACCACTAAGCAAACATGCCGCCTATTGCTTCTTTAATATTCAGTTTACATAACATGCATCATAGCATTAACACTAGAATTAACATAATAATGTAATTTAAAAAAATTTCTTAAAAAAAAAAAAGAAAAAAAAAGAAAAACAAGCATTAATCAAATTGTAGACATTTTCAACAATATGTTTTAGTTTAAAGATTGATGAACTTTGATCAGAGTACAACATTCAAAGCCTTGTTTAATTTCATTTCACAATAAGCTCCTTACTATTAGCTATTACTTCATTACCATATGGTGTAAACCTCAGGCTTCGACACAGAAAAACGAAGGTAACGTAAACGGTGTGATATTTGCCAATCCTGCTACCGTACAATATGATTTGATTTAGCTTCACTCAGGTGACATGTGACGAATTAAACATCTTTGGTGCAGGCGATGGTGTAGGAATCTGTTCACCCAGCTGAGCGTAATCAAAACCTAGTTTTGCTCTAATTCAATATAGTTAATCAACTGATTTAGTTCAGTCGATGTGTGGTAATTGGTTTAGCTCTTTTTTTTAACCTCAGGATGTTAAAGGATGACGACAGCGTGGCCCTGCTGCGACGGTAATCGTTATCAAGGTACGCAAGCTTTCATGTAACACTTATTACTTAACACACAGGCACAATGGAATTCCAAGACAGATTTTCCAGGAGCGTGATAAAATCCAACAACAGGTTAATCTCATCCTGCCGTCAGCAGCTGTGCGATAGTGGGCGCTTAAATTAGAGGACACTAAACTCATTTGAATACAATTTATTAAACCAGACACGACGTGTGCTGCCTCTGCACGTTGCATTTCCATGCTCTGCTGATCAGTGTAGCTTCTTAAACTGGCTGACGGACGGGTCATACCTTGTTACAATTAAACTGAAGTTAAAGATTATGTAGGTCGTGAGTCTGCTATTGGGAAATGCTTATTGATGACACACTTTTTTTAAACGAATGGTCCTTTTTTTAAACACTGGTCTTCTTATGGGCTTTAAGAAGTTCATCATCCAGGATATAAAAGGAATAGACATATCAATTGGGCATTATTGAAGGTTGAATAATAAGGTTGAGCTTATTGAAGGAGCCTTTTATATACAAAAGACTTTATCTGATTGATAAGGCAGAATTTAATAAGGCAGTGTCTTAATTATTATTCATTTCTATACATACTGTATACAACATGAAGTGTTGTGAAGGCTCTGTTCTCCTCCTTTGCTAACAGTTTCCCAATGAAAGCTTATTCTGACCATTTTCCAACACACTATACTATACAAACTGGTTGTCTGTCTTTTCCAGTTGCTTCCCATGACTAATGCTACACTGTAGACAAAACATTTTTTGAGAAAATAACAACTAACCAACTGATAAAGCTGATGTACCAGTATATAAGACAGACTGCCCGGACTGTGACTTGTTCATATCTCACAGATATTAAATACATGTATATGTATATACAGGGCACGTATTCACAAAGCTTCTTAGAATTCTCTCAGAGAGCTCCTATCTTAGCTTAAAAAGTCCTAGCTGGGAGTCCTAGACTAAAAGTGATTTAGGAAATTTCTCAGAACAACTCTGAGTAAGGAAAGTACAAAAACCTTTATCTTAGTGAGGGGGTGTGGTCGACCCTGTTGCTAGGGATGATGCAGCAATTCAAGGACTGTGATTGGTTGATAAAAATAACCTTTGACCTCTGTAAAGGTCTTGTAATGCGCTCTTTGTGATAATAGAATATATGATAAAAGAACAGACAGTGAAATCATAATGTTTGTAAATAAAGAAACTGTATAATCATGACTACAGGCTACTTTATGCAAAGTTTCTGTTATAGGCTAAATATCTTAAAGCTAATTAAAACAGCCAAATGTTGAAAATGTGTCGACTTTTGAAACATACATTCTCCACACAGTAGTTACTATTCACAGTAGTTCTTACATTTATTTATCTTACTGATTTTATTACTTGTGATCCATTTTAGATTGTTGGGAGCAAAATGGCTCAGTCTATACCAATGTACATGATTGCGGGACAGTCTGTTTAAGTTGCACTTTTGGATGGTATGTAGCCAACAATCCAAGAGAGATGGAAGGAAGTAAAACAACAAGAAAACCAAATTGGACAGAAGAGCAGCGTTTACTTTTAGTATTACAGTATGTTCAGTGTTTGGAGAATATTTCTTCTTTCCATCATTTTGTCCTCTTCTATAGAAACTCTTAAGCCTCTTAAAAGTCCTCCTCTCTACTCTTAACAATTTTTACCTTAAGATGTTAAGGGCTAAGATGTTTCATGAATCATTTCTATCTTTACTAAGATTTAGTCCTAAATTTAAGGGGAAATTCTAAGAATAATGTCATAATTTATTCAGATGAGAGAAACTCTTTGATCAAGTGTTTAATTGGCTAATATTTATCTACCATCCCTCTCATTCCCATTGGACATTCATTCCCGATCAGGTTACATGATTCATTTTTATTCTGACTGGAGATTTATTATGATAGAACGCCTGTATTAACAGGAACTAGCTTATTTCTGTAATGAATAAATACAACATAATTAGTCGCCAATATACAAGAGAGAGGAAAAAAATAGTTGACGCACATTATAGGAAACTAATTATGTTCACGTGGTGTATTTATGTATAGTGGATACTTTATGGTGTAGCCATGTCAGTTTTTTTCCCCATGTTATAACTTCTTTACTGTATCCAAATCAGGATATGAAAAGTTCTAGTCCTGTAAAACGAATCTTACTCTAACCCCTGTAAAAAAATACAGGCTTTCATAGATATATATATATAAAAAAACTAATTTACTGAATTGAATCAGACGCAATAGAATTGGGAATGTGCTAAATTGGCCCTGGGGGACTAGACTTGCTCAGCTCTGTCCTAATCTAATCACCGGTGCTCCATCCATCGGGCAGAGCTTCAGCATGAAAGTCTCGCACTTTGAATGCAATATTTTCTGGAAGGGAAATGTGTGCGCACAGTCCGAGTCCCGGGTTATAAATTTTTGGTGGTTTCTAGCCTACGAATGCAAACCACAGTAATTACATCAAGACGGCCGCTGGAAGCAGTGGCTCGAACGTTTTGTTTAGCGAAACACTAGTTTCTCTCATGGCTTAAGTTTAAACCTGGTCATAGTTTAGCTGTTCAAGTTCAAAAAGGATTTATTTACTCACAAAGTCACCATTTACTCACCATTTCCTTTGTGCAAGTACTTTATGAAGAGTGACACTGTTGTAACCCGCAGTGTACCAGGCGGAAATTTATTTTAGACCTTAATTGCGCTAAAATAAATATTTGTGGCCAGTCTTAAACACATACATACATGACTATAAATTATCCAATAAATGTGTCCCTTCAGCTTTCTCGGAAACGCTTTCCAAGGCAACTTAATTGGACGCAATGCTTATCTCAAGCAGTGAAATCTTTTTTTTTTTTATGGATAAAATATGAATTCAATTAAAATAATCTGTAAGCATAGGAAATGAGTGCTTGGTCAGCTTACCCTTCAAACCATGGCTGAATTTTCTTTACATCAAAATAGTTCATTTAGAACAGTGTGATAGACCTTCCTACATCTTGTGCATACTAAAATGTCCAGCCTTACTTTAGTATCTTCTGATTTGTTTAAGTTTAATTAACTGTTAAACTGAAAAAGGTTAAAAGAAAGTGTAATAAGATGGGCTGGATCAACTGTTATTCTGTGCGCTGATGAATAATTATGAATTATTGCTCAATTTAATTACATTTGTTCTTTTGATTTTTGGATGGTGGGTTAGGGGTTGAAGGTACAGTAAGTAAGGTCAGAAAGCACGATTGAAAACATCAACTCGGATGCTCAAACTTTTCACGTAGGCATCTCGACAATCATGAATGAGGGAGTCACAAAAATTAACCCAAGCATCTATACTGTACTGTACATCACCAGAGTCTAAACAAAAATATTTATTTATTGTATTTATTTATTTAAATGATGATTTATTTTTACCTTTGGACTGACTGCTGTCTGTCTGAGTTGCTTGGTTTGTTTCTGCGAGGCTTTTATCCTGATTCTGTTTCATTTCATCTAGTGAGAGACAAGAAGGAGAGAAAAAAGAAAAAAAAAAGTTAAGACTGCACTATTTGCCCTGGAGTTTAAAAAAAAAAAACTAGCTTTCCACTTAAGCTGTCTATTGGGATTTTGCTTTTAAAATAATAGACCGATGATGCCACCGGCTGTGCCTGGAGCGACTAAAACACACACAACTCTATCCATTACTTTTAATTAACATATACTTAGACTAAAATAATAATAAAAAGAAAGAAGAATATCCCAGTGGTTTCCTTTCGTTAATGTCCTATATGTCTGTATACGAACGCTGCATGCAGTATACTCTCACAAGGATACACAAAATACACATTTAAAAGACACCGGTAGTAAAACCTTTTCGCTTTCCTGCTGTCTGTTTGCTCTCCTTACACAGGATTAATAGACCATTAAGTGTGTTCACAATGTACAGGAGAGCAGCAAGAGTGTACATCATCTCCATGGAGGAGCTGAGCTCGCTGCAGCGTCAGCACCCTGAATTTGTTTAGCTGCTCGAGGTTTCATGTTCAATTTAATATGAACATCCAGGTTATTTTAATATTAATATGTTATTTATATTATTACTTAAGTTTAAAACAACAATTGTATACATCTAATTTAGAGGAAAAAAAGAAAGCAATGAACGGAAAGCACCTTCTGCACACACACACACACACACACACACACACACACACACACACACACATACAATGCAACAATATAAACAAACAAAAAAAAAACATTTGAAACGTGATAACTGTCTTTGTGCTTGTGACGAGTAGAAGTCATGACCGTCCAGACATCCTCAGGAAAACAGACACACACACCCCGCCCTTACCTTCAGGCTTGCTCGGATCCGTAGTTGTGTTTTTCTCCTCGTTTTCAGCACCTGTAACACACGGTAACAACTATTGATGAGACCGTCATTCATTATAGCAGATGATCGCTTGATTCCCTGTAAATTTTAAGCTATCGATTCTGAAAGATCAGCAATCAATGAGTTGAATCATTAGAATGAACTAAAACAAGCCAGGGAATGCTGTGTAGCGAAAAAGAAAAAAAAAACACTCGTAAAATCCAAGGAACACGTATGCATCTCATGCAGATAGCTCAAAAGATAACAACGTGAGCCAATACTGAGCTACAGCTGATTAAACAGTGAGTTGTTGTATTTTTTAAAAGTCAATTGTAGCTTCTCTTTTAATCGTGTCTTCTGATTGCTCAGATCCATAAGATCCTTCGTTTGCCAAATGAAGAATACGTTATGAGGGATACTATAGAAGAGACTTTCACATTTTCGGTCCCTCTTTCGCCGTCATTTTCATCTCCTAATAAGGAGAGCTGATAAAAACACAACGGACCGAGTCTGGGAAAAACACGACGAGTCTGGAATCTCAATCGATGCCGTGGCCCTACGTGCTCACGATGCGCCGGTACGCCTTCCGATAGACGCAAATTGGCTATCTATCTAATTTGGCTTCTGCTCAGATGAAAACATGAGGCATATCATTTGGCGAGACGGCATGTGGCGTATACAAAGAAACATGAGCATGAAATTAGCATTAGGACCTTCAAGGCTTTCAGCAATAACTCTGACTAATGAAGTAAAAATGATATTATGTTAACAAGAAAAGGAAAGTTTGTGGCCAAACTAGAGAGCTTTCGAAAGTGGAGCCTGAAAGTCTTGAGGGTTTGGAATGGTTTTTAATTGTTTTACGCTTTGTCAGAGCCGCTCCTAAGAAGCATCTGAAACGAACTTCGGGAAAGCCCTGAGCGTTCATATTTCAGAGCAGTACGAGGATCTTAGCCGTCTATCCAACAACAGGCAGTTAGTAAACAGCGGAGTGTGATGTGTGGACGCATACGAAAGAAGCCAGCGCTTCAACTGAGACTGGAACGTTGCACATTTTGCAGTGGAGGATTATACAGGACTGCTTCGTCTGGATGTGTATTTAAAAGCAAAAATCAATCTTTAGAATTTTAATTATGGCTCGAATAAAGTAAAATGTTTGTATGACTCTTGCTTCATGATTTAAATGTAATTAGGTAAACTAGTTTAGAAAATTTACTGTAGTTAGTGGTTGATTAAGCCAAGAACACTGATTCTGTAAGAAACAGCTTTGATATTCTGTCAAGAAAGTGAACCTGCTTTGTCATTTTCAAAATCATTTGACCATTTTAAAAATTTTTTTTTACAAAATAATAAGTATGGTAATAAAAGAAAACAAAGGATTGTCAATCTTTTAATTGATTAATATAAAATAGCTTTGTTAACTACGAGATATTTTTGTGGCAGCCTGGAGACGCACTTACAGTCAAGCCCGGAAAACAGACAAAAACATTGTCTAACGTTTTGCAGTGGCCCAGCCGAGTCCTGACTTAAATCCTATTGAGAATCTGTGCAGGGAGCTAGTGTAAAGATCAGGGGGATGGCAAGGAGACTCTCCAACCTGAAAGAGTTGGAGCTCATCGCTAAAGATGGAATGGGCAAAAATACCAGTGGAGACGTGCAAAGAGCTGGTCAGTGATTATAGGAAGCGTTAGATTGCTGTAATAGCCAATAAAGGCTTTTCTATTGAATATTGAGAAGGGTATGAATAATTATGGACATGCCACTTTTTGTTCAAATGTCTGCCTCTTGTACATCATCTTATTATCTTCTGGGAGACGCCCGTGTCATTTCTAATCAAGAAAAAAACTTGCTGGTTGAATAAAAGTAACTTTAAGTCAGAATTTTCCAGGGGTATGAATAATTTCATAATGTTAAATGTACATTGAAGTTGCACACGTTCTATGATTAAAGTTGTGACAGGGCTTGCTGCATGTATAAAGGGTCAAATATTTAAACTTTGTATCAAGAAATATTATCAATCTCTACTTTATATTTACATATATTTATAACATAGAAATGTTCCCACTGTGGGATGAATAAAGGTATAATCTTATCTTATCTTATCTTATCTTCAGTTTATTTGTCTCTCAAACTTCAGGTTGTTTGTCTGAGGAACCCCGTGTATGCTTTCTAGGAAGTTTAATGAACAGAACTTCTTTAGGAAGCTCCTTGTATCCAAAGAACCCTCTGTGACTCCTCCTTGGAGATCGGCTGTATCTTAAATGTGGTGGAAATTGGAATAATTAAATCAGAGATCATATTCAGAAAAGAATAACAATAAACCCTAATTTAGCATGGAACTTGCCTTCATTTAATCAGACCGAACAAAGCCCCTTAGCTGGTTTCGGCCAACAGGGCACGACTACTTAGCTCGAATCAGTCGGGCTTTCCCTTTACTTAATCTGCTTGCTTGTAATAAAAAGCAGTTTGCAATAATGAGAATTTGAAAGCTCGTTAAAATCCCCTTTATGTGGTCGGTACTTTCAGAGTCATTTCAGGCCCCCATCTCACCAGTAGGTGGGTAGCAGGGGTACATAAGTCATATTCATACTCAGACAAGCAGAAAATTAGATCTGCCGTCTTCCATTTGTTCCCGGGATAGTGGAAGCTACAGGATGTGTGTTGTTAGTCAGCACCAACTGACTGCATCACACAAATAATGAGCTGATGTGCCATGAGAGAGCCAACATCTCTTATGGACTTGGTTCACGGGGTCAAGCTCAATGGCATTGTTACAGGCGAGCGGATATGATTTAAGACGGCGCTGTATAGGAAGATTTAGGAGCTTTAGAGAACTTTGCATTGTTTGTCTTCTTCCTGATGAGTCGTACCTGCGCTTGAGGTTCAGGGGTGGGGAAATGATAGATTTGTTATGTAGCTGACGAGGCAAGTAAAAGCTTCAGTGTGTTATCTGGTCTCATGTGCGCGTTGCTCAGGAACCTAATAGATGAAGCAGCAACAACGAAAGTGTGCGGGTGTGTAGCTAACATGCTCATATAGGAGACACGTAGCTACCGAGTCAATAAGGAGTAGGTTAGTTTCACTCCCCTGGGCAACTGCAGACATATACTGTACGCTTCATGAAATCTGCAGTAACTGATTCCTCAACCTATTAACAAAGCCACCAAACTCTAGATGAACTGTGTTACTTTTACCGTATTGAAATGAGAGTTGATGATTTCGGCAGTTGAAGCCTTCTGTGATCCACCCAGACGGTATAGTTTTATCCGAAGTTAATAAGAACATACATCGCCAATGTTGAATCGGACTCCCAAAGGTAATGTGTCTAAATGCGTAACATTTCAGGCAAACAAAACAATCAATAACAGGCTTGAGAGAGCTAATTAAACACAAACACTCCACTAAAATGAATTGCTATCATAAAGACTAATCAATAGAAACTCTGCCTTAGATGATGATCACTCATGAGTGACGGCTGGTTATTTTATAACTCCATGAATTATTGAAAAAAGAGGAAACGATGGTACGTACGGCAAAGTTGTTTGATTTCCGAGGGTCCGCCGTAATAAATATGCATTTCAAATCCAAAGCGGAGAGATTAATTCAACACCCACGACATGATTTACTAAACATTACAGTCACTTAAAGAATGGAGATTACCTGGGCAAATTAGCACTGCCTAAGAGGCGCTATTGAAAGTATAGAAATCAATTCGTTTAACAGGCACACACGCATCTGTATTCTGATGTTCAGGTGTGATCATGTAAATCCCACCCAGGTTTCTGTGCACAATCTATCCCATCTGCACACATTATACTGTATGAGGGTGTATAAATCAGGTCCTGAGCTTTTGTATTATAAGTAATATTAACTATTAGGTGATAGAGCAATTTCCTGTATAGCTAATATTCAGTAATTCACGCGTAAACAGCTTGAGAATAAAGCGCACCTGAAACTACTCGACGAATACAGCTGCAGCCACTCTCACTTCATCTAAGCGTGCTTAAAAGAGAGCGTGCCACCCACAAACGCACTCACACACTCCCGTACGGGCCGCTAAAAGCTGAAGCAGCCGGTTAAGAGGGCACTACAGCGCTGTCACTGACTCACTCTTACATCAGAGTGATCATGAGCTCCCTGCCATCAACATCACTTCATTTCGTGATGATATCTTTTAAGAGAGTCTAACCAGAATGGGGAGGGGCGGGTGTGTGTGTGTGTGTGTGTGTGTGTGTGTGTGTGTGTGTGTGGGGAGGATATCAATTGGCTGTACTGGTTATATTAAGGGGTAGAGATAGAGATCTGCCTCGTTGGATTTCATTAAAACGAAATTTCTTATGAATACATTTCTAATGATATCAGTGAAACTGTTATGGTTTATTGAGCCTATGGATTTATATGGTATAGAGAGATATACGGTATAGTGAGTGATGTGCAGTATAATGAGTCTTAGTCAAAACCAGGAATATACTGGGAGCCCGGAGTACAATCAGTAATGGCTGGTTTTAGTCTTAAATGGGAATGATAAAGCAATTCCACAATTACATAAACATCGTACTTTTAAAATTATTACATCATTATGGTTCAGCCTTGAAGGTCTCTTTATAAGCATAAAAGCAGAATTAGCTCAGTGGTTTCTCAAACCCCAGGATCACCGAGCTGCTGGACCCTGGAGAAGGTCCTCAACCACGTTGATGTACAGTATAAAAGGATAAATGTAAGTCATTCTGGATAAGGGCATGCGCCAAATGCCAGATATTTAAATGTTGAAAAGTAAAACATTATGTAGGAGCATGTACATACTGTATAATGGTTCTATTATTCGTCATTTCTACTTCATTTAGACAATGTGGGTTTGGCCTGTCTAAAGACGTTTTGAAAAATCCGCAATTGGGATGGTAATCAACACTAATCATAGTTGGCGCAAAGGGTTATGGCTCTGGGTTCCTGATAGGAAGGTGCAAGCCCTAGCATCGCCAAATTGCCATCGTTGAGGTCTTGAGCAAGGCCCTTAACCCTGTCTGACCCTGAGCTCTGAATATATAATTTCACTGTGCTGTAAAAGTACACGTAACAAATTGAATCTTCATATGGCCAAACATTTGTGGACACGTGTGCATCAAACTCATATTTTGGTTTTCCCAAAATGTCTGCCTTGAAAGCTTGGAAGCACACAATTGTCTATCATTTCCCTTGGTTCACTGTAACAGTACAGTTTCCCTTCACTGTATCGAAAGAGCTCAAACATGTCAATGAAATAATCTCCATGAGGACCTGGTGTGTTCAGGATGGAGCGGAAGAACTTGAGTGTCCTCCACAAAGCTCTGGCTGAAGTCGACCGTGCAGAATGCTGCTTTTTTTTTTTTTTTTTAGCTGAATGAACAGAAATCCCTGCAGCCACTCTCCAAACATCTAGTGGAGGATATTACATCAACCTCAAGGGTGGACTTCATCTAGTAAGCTATTTTCAACAAGCATGTCGGGTGTCCACAAATTTTTGGCTTTATAGTGTACTTCGTTTGTGGTAATTACACTTACTGCTGTATTTCATGTGCCTTTTGGTCCGTCTGTGCTGCCGAGGTGAATAAACCAGAATGTAAAGTGCTATTATGAGTCAAATCACACGACACAACTACCGTAACTGCATGACTCTACATTCAGGGTTAGAAAGAAATCAGCACCTACCTCTACTTCATATACCCTAAAAACAGTCATGTACTGTAAGTTCATGCAGAAGCCAAACCCCCCCCCCATTTTTTAAAACGCCGCTTACCCCTGGTAGCCCATTTATACGCAACGGCCTAGATTACCACTCGTTGGTCACACTGCCTGGGTTTATCTAAGTGGTAGGAATCTTTAATGAGGTGACTGGTAAAGGTATGTAGTTATTCTACAAACTATCAGAGCTCGGACCATGTGCACTCCTTTCATGCACATTTCATGCTCTCTGACTTTCAGCTTATCTAGCCACAACAAAGAAAACAGAAACGCACCGGGGACAGAAAATGCACGTAATCAAACCAGTGACATGTGACTGGCACCTCCGAGGATCCCTTTCAGACCCGACTCTCAGGGTTAATCGAAAAGTCTTCCTTTAAAACGAGCACAAGGCGCAATGCTTTGAGGCAGTCACAAAAACCCATCATGCGTGTATTGAACAAAGCCTGCTCGATATCTCACCAGGCAATGAAGAGCTGGTTATAACCTTTCACATGGGGCACGGTATCTAGGAAAGATCAGCATGGTTTTTGTGGCGGGCAGAAATACAGTTTTAACAAGAGACCTCTTTGAGCGGGAGTGATGAACAAAAAGCAGAAATATTGATGTTTTACTCATCAGAGCCTAGTGGGCCGTGAGACTTACAATCGATGGTAACCTTCGTGTTAACACCGACTGTCACATCCTTGTCATACCGCGCGCGGGCCGTCTCCCTAAGACACAATGACAACCTTTTCATAAAGGCTCGGTTACAGGAAATGGAAGCGGGTACTGTACAGCAGGTCTGAAAATGATCAGGACTGATCTGATTTATACAGAGCACAAACTTAATAAATGATGAAAACACCCGTCGCAAAGTCAAATATTTCTCCACTTTCACTTCATGTAATTCGGGCCTAATTAATGTTAAGTAAATCACATATTTATTATATTAATGCGAACGTTTGAATAAAGTATGGTTGCTATGGTAACGACCGTGTTCACAGGCACTTGTACGGCAGACACTACAACAATCATAGGGAGGAAAAAAAATAAACAGATTCAAAACTGTGCTATTATGTAACGAAGAGCAGTCTTTGATATGGAGAAACATTCTGTTTAGAGAAGGAGTTGATCATGGGATCTCTGTGTTTTGTTTTCTTTGTAACATGAGAGGCAGCTTTTTTTTTTATTACTTGTTAACACCAAGAGAGACAACATAGTTGGTTATACAGTAGCTGCATGGATGACATGGATAGACAGCGTTAAATGGAACTGTAATTAAAAACCAACCAAAAAAATAAATAAAAAGAATGAAAAAAAATCTTGTCGTTCGTTAATAAATTAAAAAGTGCAATCATTGGGAAGTCTGCGATGAGAGCAATTAAACGCTAGAAAAGAATCCACTTTGGGGAGGTAACTGTACTGTAACTCATGTGTGAATAAGACGTTTCCGATATCACAGTCATAGTTGAGGATTTCTCAAAAATTCTACAAAAAAATAACAAGCTCCTAGTGAATAAAACCTGCCTTGGTTTTTTGTTAAATAATGAAGGAGTGGACTCTCGTGTGTACTCCATGCACTGAGGTCACCGCTGTGTTTCACCTTTTATTAAAACATACGTTCCCAGAGCTCCCTGCATTTACGGGAAACACTTCCAACCGACCTTTAAGATGCTGCAAGGCCTACAGAGTTAATGAAGTGCTAAATGTGAAGAACAAACCCTTATTTTCATGTGTAAATATCCGAGGGTTGTAGGAACTCGAGTGGTTATAGCGCCAATGAATGAATGATTGGAGAGGAGCATTGTGGGAAATACTTGAATATCTAGGAGGTGCCCCTACCCGCTCTCTCTGCTTTATTGCTGTGAGATGATAAAGCTCTGGACAATCGAAGCCAATTAAAACCTAGTGAGCTGAGAAGCAATTGGGGTCGGAGGCGGGTCATAAATACCGCAGATGCTCGTTCCTTTAGTGGGGGGGTGGGGGGGGAGTGACCCTCTTGTCTGTAGTCGGCCTTTTGTCACCAAAGACGCAGAAGAGGGAGAGAGAGAGCGCGAGAGAGAGAGAAGAGGGCAAAAAGCAGCACCAGACTGCTGGGACATTTACACAACATTACAAGATGTGCATGTTAGAGTTGGCTTTGTAAGCAGAGCTTTTTCAAAGAGCTCTTGGCTGCCCTGAAAGATCTTTCTATCCAACAAGGGAGAAAGGACATTGTTAGGAAAACATGAGGCCCTTAAAGTGGAGTGAAAGGAGAACATGGGGCCAGCTGCCTTATAGGTTACACTCGGCGCATTAAGATGAGAGCGGGAGTGTGGGACAGTTTGTCTAGAGAGCAGCTGTTAGACAGGGATAAACTGAAGTGTGTACAGTTTCAAAAGGTTAATTCAATAAACTATATTATCATGATAATTTATATTGAGATTGACATGAGTAGACCAGAGTGTGTGTGTGTGTGTACATATGGAACAACGCTAATGTTCAGCATCAGAATGAAGAAAAACTGGAATCTGACTTTATGACATGAATGTTGCAATCAGAAAGGTTGTTGCGAATATTTCAGGAACTGCTCGTCTTCGGCCGCCTCATGCTTTTACTACAAATGTAAAAAAACAGAAGGCAGAAGCACCTTGTTACGCTGAACTACTGTAACTCCAATAAGCACTCTTTAAAACTGTGGTGAGCAGAAAAGCATCTCAGCCTGAGACCTGAGTGGCCTCTGAAATCCCCACATCTACGCCTACTTGATTGCTACCTGTGGGGAAAATGAAGGCCATGGAGTACCAGGAAAGGATAGAGCACATCATATGTAAAGGCTGAGTTACATCTATGACAGCAGATGTGGAAGCTCATTAAATACACTTCCTCACTCACTCAACTGTTTGTTAACGCAAATCTCTAATCAGCCAATTACATGGGCAGCAACTCAATGCATTTAGGCATGTAGACATGGTCAAGACGATCTGCTGAAGTTCAAACCGAGCATCAGAAAAAGGAAGAAAGGTGATATGAATGTGGCATGGTTGGTGGTGAAACAGATGTAATCTTAAGGGATTTTCTCATGCAGCCAATTCTATGGTTCACAGAGAATGGTCTGAAAAAGAGCGAATATTCAGTGAGCTGCAGTTATCTAGCCAGAAAACCCGTGCCGATGCCAGAGGTCAGAGGTAAATGAGCAGCAGTAGAAAGGCAACGGTAACTCAAGTAACATCTCGTTATTACAACCTGTAGGACCTTGAAGTGGATGGGCTAGAGCAGCGGACGACCACACCAGGTGCCTCTCCAACAAGACATCTAAAATTTGGAGAACAGAAGGTCTGATGAGACTCGATTTCTGTTTGCATGTTCAGACGGTAGGGTCGGAATTTGGCATAAAAAACGTGAAAACATGGATGTATCCTGCCTTTTCACACTTCGGGCCCCATTAATACCACCTGACCATTGTTTAAGTTCCTCAGTTTATCTGAGTGTTGTTGCTGGTTGTGTCCATCCCTTTATGATCTCAGGATAACGCGCCATGTCTCAAAGCTAAAATTGTCTCAGACTGTTTTTTTCTTGGACATGACAATGCAGATCTTATTCCAATAGCTCACCTTTGGTACGGGAGATTTGCAGTGACTGCATGATGCTATCATGTCAATATGGACCAAAATCTCTGGGATTGTTGAATCTACTGTATGTTGAATCTATGTCACGAAGAATTAAAGCAGTTTCGAAGGCAAAAGGAGTCCAAGTCAGTAGGGTTAGGGTTAGGGTTAGCCTAACCCTAAACCTAACCCTAGCAGGGTGTACCTAGTGAAGTGGTTGGTATGTTCAGTACGGTACTAGTTTGGACACACTGTCGGGCTAGCGATGGCCAGTTTCGTGCCATCATGTGGGTGAAGTTTTAGGCTCCTGTAAATGGTTCAATTAAATGCCATCTCTGAAATGGACATATTTAAAATGACTATTAAGCTATTTAACATTTGAGTCTTCTGCTTTTTCCATGTATAGGCACAATTTGAGTAAAATAAAATAAAGACATAAGATGTAAATTGTAAGGGGAGCTTTAAATAAAAAAGAGGAGTCAAAGCAACAAAGATGAAAAAAGAAAAAAAAAAAGGTTGAGCTTTGGCGTGACCTACATACCTGCTAAACTGAGCTGTCACAGGTAGCTAGACCCTCTCTGAACACTCTGAATTATTTAGCATAGTGAAAAGCCACTAGCGTTGCAAGCACATAGGCCGTCTTTGAGATTGAGGGCTTCAACAGGTAAAAACACAAAAGAAATGCAAATTTGCCAAGAAAATCTTTGTACGTGGTGAAGCACTGGTATTTACGGTCAGAGTTCAGGAAGCAAGCGGAAATGTCAAAGAGAGAGGAAAAAAAAAAATCTAGCACTAAAAGCAAGCAAACTGTCAGAAAAGTGATAAATTGGGGGGTGATGCTAACAACGTGAAAGCAAAAGTCCATTATATAATTACCCTAGTATGCTCTTAGCTCAACCGTATTTGATAAGTAGAGAGATCATTCTCCCACAAGCCCATGCTTTTGTTTTAACAGGGAACCATTATTAGTTATGATGACAGTTTAAATGCACAGTGCAGGTGTATGGGGCCTGAGTCTTAGCCGGTTTACATCCACTAGTTACACATGCATTACAAGAGCAGTAAGAGGGGCATTTATTTATAGTCTGGTATTAGTCTTATTAATCATTATTCTGCACACTTACGGACAAAAATGAGCAAAAAAGTCTTTGATCTTAGTGATCCGAGATTCTTAAAATAAAAACTATATCTGTAGAATGAAATGAGCATCGCTGATAACGCCGGAGAAAGTTTAATCTGGGATATTCACAATCGTATTCCAAAGACAGATCTGCATGTGTATGGAGAGATAGAAAAAAAAAAAGGTGATGCTGAGGCTTACCCTCTACCTCCATGGCCCCCACTAATCCTTGAGTGTCTGCTTCCTTGCTGTCCTGGCTGGTTACTTGGCCTTTGCAAAGAAAATGACAAGGAAAAAAGGAAGAGAGAGAGAGAGACATGAACAGGGTTGCGAAACTGGTTAAAGTTCATGCATACTGTAGGTCATAAAGAGCATGAGACGATTGCTACATTAATTAAAAAATTCGAATGATTTCGCCGTCATGAATATCCGAAGGAGTTTAAGTGCGCTTCCTTAATTAAGATGCCTCGCTTCAAAAAGGTCTCTGCAATCTGGAAATGCAGCAGGCACCATTAGGGTGTGGGTGTAGAATACAGTGTACGGGGCTGAGAAACAAAACCAGAGACAAAGGAATATGTTAATCAAGCCTGGGTAAAAAAAAAAAAAAAAAAAAAAAACCCGTCCTTGGCATAATCAGACACAAAGCACACACCTTACAAATCACTCTTTTCCCTTGTTTGCGTGCACTGACATATTCACCAAATGTATTCCTCCCATCTTTGCCCTGAATCTCAACCTAAAAGGCAACAGGATAGATGAAGGTTCTGATCAAAAGCAAATCTTCAAAGCTGCACTCAGGGACACAGGTAAGAGGCTTCTCTTCCCTCATGTTAGCTTTGATGCTAACTGGGCCACTGGGATACAGGAGAGCACACGTGAGCAGATTTGATGGGGTTTGTCCATCAGGAGCAGATGGACTGGCTCTATTATGTCTAGGTTCATTATGCTCCTATTTATTTTATTTTACGCAGCATTTTCGTTTTTCATCGTGTTTCTAAAAAGGGTGTTTAACAGTTTGAGAAGGTCAGACCAGACTTTTCAATCCCCAGCCACAGATTCTCCAGACGTTCCCAAGAGAAAACAGAGACATTAATCTCTCCAGTGGGTTCTGTGTCTGCTCCATGATCTCTGTCCAGTGGGACATGCCTCATACAGATCTAGCGGGAGCAGACCAGTGGACATCTTTATAAGCTACCCAAACCACTCGTCACTGTTCAGAGAAGAAAAGCCTCTCCTGGACTGTCAAGTTCTTCAACCTTTCATTATCGCCAGGGGAAAAGGTCTCTAACCTGACTTCAATGGAGGAGCTACTGTAACTCTTTTCTGCCAAGAGCTTTGGAGGAGAATTTTTCGTCCCACCAACAAAATGTTGACATGTGTTTGGAGGCTTAAGCTGCCAAGAGAACAATGCTATTCGGAAAAACTGCCTTCCTTTACTTCATCTTGATATAACCCACATTTATACCTTACTGCCAAAGCAGCCAGCCACATTCATAAATGCTCTCGTACTGGATTGGAGAAAGTAGTGACCCAGACAGACACCTCATACTCCTGCAGTACCTCTCACAACACATGTCATTAAAAGTAAAGAGCAGTTCTACGACTCCAAGCCTGGGAAGACCTGCATTCCTTATCCTGAAACCTAGCTAGAGTCTTACAAGATCAAAGTGTCTTCAAATACCTCCTTTGCTGAGTTTGAAAAACCTGAAGCCAAAGTCTGATTTAGTTCAATCTTTGCTTGACAGGTACTGAAAACAGAGCTTTGTCTAAAATTCAGTTATAAAAAGACACAGGTTTAGTTAGCTGCCTATAGGAACGAACAAGGAAGAACTTCACCTAACCACAGAATCTTTTTTTCTTCCACGCAACATTGAAAATGCGTGTTCCACACACACCCTCAACCCTGTCCAGTGCCATCAACATCTCCAGGTGAAACGCATCCATCCTGCACCCTAATAAGGGTTTGCAAGGACATTTCTAGGGCAAAAAAATATATACTTTTTTTTCGTAGCCTCTGCAAATATCTAATGATCTGAATTTAAATAGCAAGGCTAATCACTGACGGACAGGTAACGAGAACGGAGCGCTTTGTCTGAGAAATTACAGTAAAACAAATGTTAAGAAGTCTACCTCAGCTACTATAGATTCTGGGAAAAGGGGATTTTGGTACTTGGGACATTTCCTTGAGTCATCAGAAAGTCCAACCATAACCTTTAAAAATCGATCTAATCATTTGTGTTGAACATTACTGGAGAATTTTAACTAAGATGAATTTTAAAGTTGGCAGCTAAAGTTTTCTCTAGAAGGCCAGTGAATGTATATAGACACATCACCGTGGTCACTCGTATTACTGATTTCCATCAGCTGCACATTGATAGGCCCTTTTGGCTCATGGATTGAATGAAGCACTAGGAAATCAGTTCATTAAAAGAAATCGATGGAGCTTTCAGTAATGAAAAAGGCAAATACTTCAAAAGTACATAAAGGACCATTGAACTATGGAAGGATGAGACTATCACACACAAAGGGGAAGGGTAAACAAGATTGGAAACGGATCCTGTTTGATTTAAGTCTGACATTGAAATAACCAGGAAAGATCTCTGTGAATGTTCTTGACAGACACCTCAAAGCATTATGCAGATTATGATGCCTACACTTCCTGTTGACATGTTTGTATTCTGTGCTCCAAGGGCAAAATGTTGCACATGTTTGATGTGTACGATTGCTTGAAATAAACGAGTTTCCACTTTTCATTCGTGTTTTCAGTCATCCTTTTCTTCTCATATGCTCGCCATGACCTGGCCTACTGAAGACACTTACATAACTTATTCATTAAATAAGGCTTCATTTAAATCAGTGGTTCTCAACCCTGGTCCTGGACCCCCTGTCCTGCACATTTTAGTGTTTTTTTTCCTGCTCTGCGTTACCTACATCAATTCAGAAAACGTTTTTAATTAGCTGATTAGTTAAATCAGACGTGCTTGGAAACGAGAAAACGCTAAACCATGCAGGGGGTCCACCAGGACCTGGGTTGAGAAACGCTGATTTGGAAGAACATATACAGAAAAATGTCTTTTAATTAACTGTTTTTCTGCTTCTTCTAGAAAATATAGAAAACACACGACTTTCTCCAAAGACACAAACATTATGAGCTCTCTAAAGTCAAGAAATTGTTGCAGTAACGGTGAAACTACAACTTTACAATCAAGAGAAAAATATCTATAATTTTCATGTTACATACAGTGCTTTAAAAAAATTAAGTGGATGGATTTTTTTTCTTTCCATAATTGAACAAAAAAACCCAAAAAACTAATATTTTACATACAGTACATTACACATCATGGGAAATATTTCAAGCCTTTTTTAGCGTTAATTTCGATGACTACAGCTTAGAGTGCATGGAAATTAAAAATCCAGTATCTCAAAATATTAGAATCATTCCTTAGATCAAATAAAAGGATTCACAATGTATAAAATGTATGTTCATTTATGCACTCAATGCTTGATTGGTGCTTCTTTTACAGGAATTACTGCCTTAATGTAGCATGGCATGGAGGTGATCAGCCTGTGGCATAACTGAAGACCAAGTTGCTTTGATAGCAGCCTTCAGTTTATCTGCTGGGTTGGACGTTTCTCATCGTCCTCTTGATAATCGCTGATAGATTCTCTATGGGGGTTCAGGTCAGGCTAGTTGGCTGACCAGTCAAGCGCAGTATTATCCTGGGGTCAGCAAACCAGTTAGTGGTCGTTTTGACAGTGTGTCCACATGTTAATTCCAGCTGGAAAAGGAAATCTGCATCCTTATAAATGCTTGTCAGCAGACAGAATCATGAAAGACTCTAAAATCTCCTGGTAGATGGCTGCACTGACTGTGAGCGTGATAAAACACAGTAGACCAGCAGATGACCTGTTGAAACCTTCACACTGGACTTCAGTTTGGATTTGGATTCTGTGCCTCTTCACTCTTCCTTAAAACTCTGGGGCACTGATTGCTAAATGAAATGCAAAATTGAGTTTAATCTGGAATGAAGACTATGGATCACTAAGCAGTGGTCCAGTTCTTCTTCTCCTTAGCGCTTCTGATGTTGTCTGTTGTTCACGAGTGGCTTGAATCTACGGATGCAACAGTTGTAACTCATTCCCTGATGATGTCTGTGCATGGTGACTCTTAATGCACTGCCTCGAGCCTCACTCCACTCCGTGTGAACCTTGTAAAGCTCCAAGTTCTTAAGTTGCTTTGCTTGACAATTGTCCTTAAGTACCATTACAATTATCCTTCCAGTCCACGTGCCATGAATATGCTTCAATGAAGCACTCTGTGAACAGCCCACCCTTTTAGCGAAGACGACCTGTGGTCTACCCTCCTTGTGGAGGCTGTAAATAATTGGTTTCTGGACAATCTGTCAGGTCTGCAGTCATCCCCATGATTGTAGCTGCGTGTACCAAACTAGACCCAAGTACACTGTAGGCATTTCTTTAAACTTATATTTTTTCTGCTCAATTAACCTCAAGTCACTGAAAAAAATATATCTACTAGAGTAGAGCACTTTTCAAAACACAATAGTATTACTATTAAAAAAAAAAAAAAAAAAAGCAGGAAAGAAATAAGAAATCTTTGCTTACTATACGCCGGAGCTAACAGAATTTGCTTAGCGCATGAAAGTTTCTTTTCTCATATACTGTACTTAACAGTCACTTAAGACTTAACGGTCACCATAATAAGTCATTTCTTTTTAAGCAAAGCTAAATCCTTGCAGACCTCCCACACACTTGTATTATTTCCAGAGACAATTACAGAGCTATATACAACACCCCTAACATTATAGCTTACATCCATTTCATGCTTTTTACTGCTCTATGATGCAAAGATGAAATTGTAGAGCATCACACAAAAGATGAAAACATCTGACCTTTAGTAAACGCTGTGCACCGACCTTTCTGCATGCCTACGCTGATCATTTTATTGAGGATAATAGATTTGAAAGAGCTGTGGTGAATTTTATGGCAATTATGTGAAAGCCTCATGTGCAAAACTACAAGTAATGCAGGATTAATAGAAAGAACCATCTTAAAAATGGCCACTATTAAATATACATCAGAGAAATCAAAAATAAATATTATAGGAATAACAATAAACTATATGTAACTTACGGTTTTTGCTGTAGTGGGGGAAGGGGACAGATTTAATCAAGTGGATTGGTATGCTTTACATTGTATATTTGTGTCAAAGGCGTATAAGACTTACTTTGTCGGACTTAAGAACAAATCGGACTTACAAACCAATCCCGGACTGGAACCTGTTCATATGTCAGGGACCACCTGTAGACTGTTTATTAATTCCCCAGTTTAAGAGGAATGGTGGCTCAGGCGGTTAAGGCTAAGGTTGTTGTACGCGCTGTGGTGACCCCTTGATGGGAACAGCCGAATGAATGTTTTTTATTAATTCCTTGGTTTAAATTAAAAATAAGAACATGGATCATGAACACTATACGGCTGAAAGTTTGTACTGTATGTGCTTCAGATTTATTCCCCTGTTCAAGTTATTAGAACCTTCACTCTTCTGGGAAGACTTTACACCAGATTTCATGGCTGTGGGTATTTGTCTTCAATCAGCCCCAAGAGCATTAACAAGGTCAGTCAGCGGTGTTGAGTGAGGACGCCTGGCCTGCACTCGGTGTTACAGTTCTCTCCAAAAGTGTTCAGTGGGGTTAAGGGCAAGGCTGAGCGCAGGCCACTTGAGTTCTTCTATCACAACCTTGGCAAACCGTAGATCTCAATGCTTAATGCTCAGATGCATGGTCATGCTGAAACGGGATTAGGCCTGTATAGTTCCAGGCTAAAAAAACATTTTTTACATCATGGTACTGTAACTGATAGGTCTCACATTTGTTGTAATCTCCTCTCTCTCTCTCTGAAAGCTGCCAGCCAATTATCTGATGATAAATATTTAATCAACACCTACCAACCTATTTTTTGTCAAATATAATAATAAAAATATATAAAATGTACTTGGAAGTATTTATAATTAATAAATAAAAAAAACGATTGTTTAAAATTTTTTTTTTCTTCACAGTAAAAATATACCTTCTGGTGGGAAAGAGAACGAAAAGTGCAAAGACAGTCAAGAGTGAGAACGTAGAAAGGACAGACAATAAAAGAGTGAGAGAGACAGAAAAAGATGAAGATTGAATAAATGGAGTATGTCCAAGCAGGATCTCTGTTTCTCAGGCATATGGACAGCCTGGTGTGAGTGAGTGTGAGTACAGTGCACGTGTGAGTGACTGACTGCATGGCTGGCCTGCTTCCGCTCCTGTCTGTTCAAGGTTTCCTCCCACGCACACTTAGCTCGACTTTAACACCCTATACCTCTCTGCCAACTCCCTCTCTCTCTCCTCTCAAACGCACAGCCCACTCAGTCTTGCCTTATAGCTTAAAAGATTTCTACATTCCAATTACACACATAATTAAGATTCATTTAAGATCTACTTCTGCACAGCACCTCTCCTAAAATCATTAATATGTGACAAACGAAACGCAAATATAATACGAAACTGACAGTGTTCTCTAAACAGTAATATACGATCAGAGCCCGGACACACTTCGTCCAACTCAGTGCCAAGCTCATTTAAAGCCACTGAGGCTCTGGGGGGCATTACTTTAAATCTTCACCTGTCTGAGAGAGAGAGAGAGAGAGAGAGAGAGAGAGAGAGAGAGAGAGAGAGAGATGGGACTCAATTTTCAATTCTGCAGCCCTTTCTTTCCTTGGCCTTTGCAAAGCCGGATTTATTTACATGTAGCTTTGGGATAAAAGAGCTTCACTTTAATTTGTGTGCTGCTAAGTCATTGAGTGGACTGCAGCCTGCAGTGTGAGAAGCACCATTGTTAACTGGATATTACTGCTTGGTGGACTGTTTCTCAACACTGCATGTAAGATAAAAAAAAATATATATAAATATAAAAAAAAATCTCACCAACGCTGCTGCACTACTACCGAGGCACAATTCATTTCATTCTGCATCGATCAATTCATTCTGCAGCCTGAAAATCAATTTGTGAACAGTGTGTGCCAGAGTGTGTTAATTGATACAACCTATGAGCATGTATTATATTTGTGGGAGTGCTGACTTTGGAATACTGATCAGATAGTTGCGAGGTCAAATCCCACCGCTTCCAAGCTGGCACTCGAGCATGACCATCAACCGCTCAAGTGTGTCCTGTGGCAATTAGGGAACGTCTTTGGGAAGTGTATTTTTCATCAATAACTCATTACTCATACACTCAGTGCCCAAACCCCAGCCACCGGATGAAATGGGAGGGTTTGTGCCGGCGTAAAACCTGTGCCAAATTGTGTGCGGATCAGATGGTTCGCCGTGGCGACCCCTTGACGGGAGCAGCCGAAAGACTAACGACAACAGTGTACGTGCAATTCGTTTTTGGACATCACCTACACCATCATGACCTAAACATTGAACTGGACGACAAGGGTTAAGGACAGGTTTACAGGTTGTACCTTGACTTCCAATCACATCACCGTTGCTTAAGTACAGAAAAATCGATGTTGTACTGCCAAAAAAAATAAAATTTTTGGTTCAAATCCCACGAGTAATCCCCGCACCACATAAGCAAACGCACATGTACAGATTTTGAATAAATAAATAATAATAATAAAAAAAAAACAGTACAGTACCTTGCTTATCTTCTTGTTTTGTATCAGCTGGAGCATTCTCAGTCTTCTCTCCGCCACTCTTCTCCTTCTCTGCCCCTGGAGTGCGAAAGTAGGATTAACAAACTGAAGGATTTGATAAATCTGCCTCAGCCCTATTCTAATTCAGTCCTCAAACTGTTTTGATCCATAATTCAAACAGCCCAACAGTGTCTGCCTATTTTATTAGCCCTTTCAAACTCAGCCAGTCTGAACCGCACGGCCAGCAGGCAGCCAGATTACAGTTATCATTTTTAATAATGGCGCCTAGGGACAAATCCGAATGCTGCTTAGGAATAGAAAATGGATATCTATAACTTGGTTTGAATTATCCTGAAACAAAACAAAAAAAACAAAACAAGGCAGGGAGCGTGGGCATGCGTTCGTACACAATCACACAAAGCTGCAGAAAAGCTCAGATTAAAATAGCTGTCAAGATTCCGAGCCACAGAATGCTTAGGAGTCTCTGAGAGATTGACTGCTTAGGTATCACATTTGTCAGTGTGAATCTGCTGTTTGTACTGCGATAGAAATATTGTCTTGATCTTCATGCCTGTGTGTAAAATTAATAGAGAATTTACCGGCACTACCAGAGACTTCCTCTGAATCGCTCTTCTTTTCCTCATGCTTCTCCTTCTCTTGCTTGGGTTTGGTTTCTTCTGCCGACTTCTCGTCTTCCCCTTAAGCGCACACATTGATAAGTTTGATAAGTTAACACAATGCTTGAACTATCATAAAAATGCTAAAATACCAACAACAACAATCAGGATCATTAATCAGGATCATGGGCACCCAAGGCTCACGCCCCGGGCCATCTGGTCTGCATTTCTTATAGACAAGCCAATGCAACGCAAATCACATACGTTTAAGACAGGTTAATGCTAGCCACAAGAGAAACGCACCAGAACACCCAGTGCACCAAAGCCTCCCCCACACAGGACCCAGTAGGCAATGATGGCCCGGGTCCCAGCAGGAAATGAGGCTTCCAGACTCCCCACATCTCACCCTTGGAATGCACACAGGTCCGATCCACTGAGGCCCACCCCGCAACCCCCAACAGCCAACGGATCCACTGCCAATGTCCTGGTGCCAGGACGAACTTAAAAACCTACAGTGGCTGGTTATAATGCTAATGATTGTAATTTTATGTCTGATCAGTGTTCTGTAGAATAGCATAAAGGGAAATGCATGTTCTCCTTTATATCCTCCATTATCTAATGTAGCCATACTGGGGCTCAGGTGAGTTACCATGAGAATAAACATTTCCCGATGATTCCATCACCATCGTGTTTTCTAATATTAGTGTATGTAAGTGCAAGTGAATGAGCAGAAATCTCGGTCACATAGCAGCTCCAAGCACTTTCTAGGAAAAATCTTTAAATTGCCAAATGCACATTTTTACGTTTACACCCTCATTTCCTCTGGGCTGCTTTGATCATAAACACTCTTTATGCTTATCCTAGGATGTTGGGATTGTTATTCACAAGACGAACTTAGTGGCCACTCTGTTTCCTTTCAATACGTGTAGTGCTGTTTGGATTTTCTCTCTCTGATGGTATGCAGTAATGATTTGAAGAAGATGGCTTCCCTTTGAGTCTGCAAAATAGTTTTCCCTTGCCATTGTCAGTTCTTCTCTTTAGGCATCTATAATAATTTATATCTAGATTCCTGTAAAGCGGCTTTGTGTGCATCAGGTGCTTTTGAAATAAGCGGAAAACATCCAGTCATTTTCCATTTAAAAGAAATAACTATTTGTCAGCATGTGAAGCGACACGAACAGGAAAAACTCCACACTTATCTCCCCCCCCCCCCCCCCCTTCCTCAGACTCTTACTCATGTGCCTCGCTCTCCATACTTGTTACAGAGCCAACTGGAGGCTTTATTGATCCGAGAACAAGTGTTAAATGGGAAAATAGTCTCCGTTTAAACCTGCTTAGAATAACTTTTCTCGTGCCCTAGTGTGAGGGAACTGGGTGAGTGCCCTTGCAAGGCTGATCAGCATGACTTAAAGGTCCGATTTGTCACAATCTGCTTCCTCCTGCTAGATAGCTACATGCTGCGAGTCGAGTGTTTGCCCGCGTCATAGTGGGATGAGGATTTAAGCTTTCGTCGTTAAGGAGAGGCTCAGCATGCTTTGTTGACCGAGTAATGACACGGCCAGCCAGCTCGGTTTTTCCTTTGGTCTGAGAAATCTGTTTTCTGTTCCGTCTGTGTGTGGAAAATGTAAAATACTGGCAGTGATTCTTTAAATATAATAATGCAGCCATGTTCCTTTCATCAGCATTTATAATCTTATATTATTATTATTATTATTATTATTATTATTATTATTATTATTATTATTATTCAATATGAACAAGATCACCCTGTATTGCAGTTAAAAAAAACTCCATTTATTTTGTAGAGAATTAGATTTTTTTTTTATTTTTTACCAAAAACCTAAAAAAAAAAAAAAAAAAAACATATTAATACTGATCCACTCTAATGGCTCACTGTGACCCTTGCAGGATAGGGTGGTTAATATGGGATGATGAAGGCTTATGTCAAGCTGTGCATTTAGTGTGACTCAACAGCAAAAAAAAAAAAAAAAATGTTCTTTTTATAATTCAGGAACAAGATCTTTCCCTAAGACCTCTGTACTGAAGCAATCTCAGAGAAATAATAAAAAAAAAAAGAGAACCTACACATACTGTACTTTGTAAAGAATAGAGAGGGAACATCGCTAACTAGCAAACTACTCTATCTGGCTCACAAGATAAAACCTAGCAAGTTAAAATCTTGTTGAGTAAGTGTGTCCACGTATTACTTCATTTCTGCTAAAACATCCATGATATTCATGATAATTCAGTAAGTGCTGGAGTAACCCATCGGCTGTATGAATGCACAGCTACAGTATGAGTAACGGTGAAAGTAGAAGCATTTAACAGGACTGGGACTAAACAGCTGCGTGGCCATGAGAAAACCACTTGTTAGCGAGACTCATCAGATATAAAGGCCTCAGTTTGCTAGGATCATAAAGGTTGGATTTCGGAGCGATGGAAAAAGCTGATGTGGTCCAGATTGACCCTGTTCCAGAGCGATGGTGGGTAAGAAACGAGGCGCATGAAGTAATGCATCACGTACTGTATAGAGGCCATTGTACAAGCCCCTGGAGGCAGCGTTATGATCTGGAGTTGCTTCAGTTGCTCAGGTCGAGGCTCAGCAACGAAATCAGCTGACGACCTGAATGTACTGAATGACCCGCACAGAAATATTTCAGGAAGTTGTGAAGCAATAGTAGTTCTGGGAGGAAAGCTAACGGCGGTTGAAGAAAACATTTGACCCGCGAGAGGCCAAGAGTGTCTTGTAGCCTGTAAACACAGTATATTACCCAGAAATACAGTATGTCTTACTGTTGCATCTGTAAATGATGTATTTTATATATTTCATATTACAGCATTTTAATAAATAAATAATGCTGCACTAAGTCACACAGGCACCAAGGTACATTTATTTACTTTTCCACCTCATTAGCTGCCTGGTTGCTACATAGCATTTGTTCTCTTAGAGACATTTTTTTGTTTTTAAAATGTAAAGTCAAATTAAATTCATACTTATGTTAATCCAGTTTAGAGCATATTGTCTATGTATTGAGCACATTCTGTATTCTCTCACTCACTCACTCATCGTCTATGGCGCTTTATCCTGTATACAGGGTCGCGGAGGGGCTTGGGATCGAGGTGGGTTCACATTGGACGGCGTGTCAATCCATTACAGGGCACATTCTGTATTCTAACGTATCCTAAATGTTATATTTTTTCCCTATTGTTTGGTGAATTAAAGAGTGTCTGTCAAGATAAAGCGTCTGAAAATGAACCAGAATGCTGTAAAAATTATAATAATTATAATAATTTCTTTAATGTAAGTACATAAGTTCTGTCTGAATTTGTAGTATCTCTATGAACTGGCAGCATGTTAAATAATAAAACCAAAAATGAACATATACTCATATTCCGCCATTGTATTTAAATATAAACAGATTTACGGTATTTTTTGGTGCAGTGTGCCTTCAATTTAGTATAAAATGTAACGAAATTGATGCATATTGTGCTATTTTAAACAGCTTAAAATGTTAAATTATTATAATTTCAGCCCTTCAGCTTTCTTTCTTTTTCTTTCTTTTTTTTTTTTTTTTAAGTGGATAAAACCATAATGAGATACGAGAGTGTAAGACTGCACCTGCACTTGGGCTAAATTATAGACTAATAGTGATTTTTATGCACTAAAAGCTCAGCTGCTGCGTCTCACTGCTTCAGGGTTTCACTCAAAAGCCTGAGATTCACAGTTCATGTTATTCAGAGTGCCACTAAATGCTCTTGTAATTGTTCATCCCTTGTTGACATCTTATGAATTCCGAATGACATCCTGAATACAGATGAAAACGCTGACCTATTGCTAAAGCCCACACGTTCCACAAGTAAATTTTCGGAGAAAGATGAAGCAGCTGGTTCAGGCTAATGCCTTTAATTGCACTGGGTTTAAGCGTGCTGTTTCTGGCAGAGCGTGCACACACTTATGTTCGCGCACACACACACACATGCTATAAATGGGATGCAGGATTCATCTGTGGGGTTCCAGCTAACATCTGTGTGTACTCCTGAGTGGATTATGTGGCGATGGTGAAGGCCATCCGTTTTGCACCGTGTTCACACAAGCAAAGGTGAGAAAACATGCAAATGAAAAAAAAAAATGCAACACACACATACTGTAAATACAACTGTGTTTATGTGCAGAGTGCTAATTTTGTTAATGTTACTGGAGATATAACACACTCGCCCACAATATGCACACATCTATTTGAAAAAAAAAAAAAAAAAAAAGGTCATTTCCTACTGCATTACGTCATCATGGTGTGACGATTTTTAATTTACTCGACCTGACTTACACTAATTTGTGCAAAGGTTGTAGAGGTGATGTGTTTTGTAGATATCATATGAATTAGAGCACCTTCTTTTGTTTTTTCTTTTGTTCGTACAATCTGGATGGTGTAATCAGGCTAGAATTATTATTATTTTAAATAATGGATCTCTAAATAACCTTGGTTGGTCTGACCAGAGATGAATCAAATGGATGTCTGGATTGTAGTTATTTATTGTGCTTAGTTTGTACAGGTCAGGCCGCTATTAACGGGAATAATAGCCCAAATGGAATAAAAACGCATCATCTAACCACCTCATGCAGAACAGTCTGACCCGATCTGGCCCGATCGGAATGGGCTTTCAAGAAGGGTGATGTAAACCCTTAATAATCTGTTCAATAGGTGAATATTAATCATGTAAACACTTCTTTTTTTTTTTCCAGAATACATGTTCTGTCTCTATGTGTTTTTTTAAACATTATAGTACTTGATGTCCATCAAAGGAAATTCTTCATCCATTTCCAAGTGGTAATGTCCATGAGAATAACTCTCTCTCTCAGCTGTCTTTACTTTAATCCACTGGATCTCTGGCTGCCGAATAGGTTCTGATTGGCTATTTCATATGTAAAAACTCAATGTTACCAGTTAAGCTGAAATCTCTGATCAGAATGATTTTCGTGCTATAAGAGGTCAAAGTTAAGAAAAGAGTGCATCAAAGTCATGTGGTATGATGAGATCTTTTCCTGACCATCAACTATTATTTAAAATGTTGATTAAAATGCATTTTAGTTCATTGATTGCTGTAGTTAATTTCTTTTTTTTTGTCTGACTGGGACACAACAGGACTCTTAATCATATGATATACAGGAAGCTCTGCTTCATGGTGCAGGGGACACCAGTAGTGCATGAATTTATTTTATTATCTATTTGCTAAATGTCCTGCTCTTCATTATGCAAATAATATCAACATGATGGGTAATTTAATGCTAAGAAAGAATCCCTTTTGTTTCTGTCATGCGTCTCATCATACTGTGACATCTCTAATAACCACGTCAAAGTGTTCTTACTTGGGTCACTTCTTTCCGGAGCTGTTTCCTTTGCTGAATGTTCAGCCGCTAAAGTGCAGGTTTCTGGGAGGGAAAAAGAAGCAACACATAAGGAACAGCTCTTTTAGGACAACACAATTGTGAATTTCAGTTCTTAGAGCCGTGCCTACAGTACACACAGCCTGTAAACATATTCAAACAATAAACGTCGCATAAATCTTACATAAAACAATACTAGAGTAAGGGAAGTCTGGGTAAGCTCAAGATCCGAACGCTGTTATGAAGTATACTGCTTTTTATTTATATAAAACCTAAAAATGTGAGACAAACACATAGTCAGCTGTTTTGAGAATGTTACTGTATTCTAAAAAAACAAACAAACTTGTGTTTGTTAACAGCATGGATCTTCAGCATCGCGCAATCTTTTATTTAGAGACACGTATTAACTGAATTCACTTCTTATGAAGTGAAAAAAAAAAACAGGGTTGTTAAATGATGAGGATTTTCACTTGATGTGATGCTGGTCCATTTCCATAAAATAAATTAATTAGACATTAAAAAATAAGACATTCTAAAAAAATTACTAAAACAGTGATCAAGTCTGAATTTAAACTATATTATGATGACACCATTTGGCCAAACCTCAGACCATCACACTGCTACAGTATGTGTCCATACAAAATCCCTGGGCATGAACCTGGAGCTTGTCCTCCACCTTCGCAGCAGTAACAGCCTCGACTCTTCCCTGGGATTTGAGGGGATTCGGCCATAAAGCGACAAGATCATTAGTGAGGTCAGTCACTGATGTTACGTGAAGAGGACTGGGGCAGAGTCACAGTTCCAATTCATCCCAAAGATTGCTCTGTGGGGTCGGGGTCAGTGCTCGGGCCACTCGAGTTACAGCCATTGTCTTCACAGAGATTGGACAGGATAATCGTGATGCTGGAACAGGTTCGGGTCTCTCAGAGCCAGTGAAGTTAAGTTTGTAAGGCTTCAGTTGTGTGCTTTAAACTTTGTGGCTGGGTGTCCACATTTTTTGGCTGTTGTAGTACATTTTTTACAAATAGTCATAAATGCCATGGAAGGATATACATCATCAGGCATAACATTATGACCAACTGCTGAATACTGAGTAGATCCCACTTTTGCCACCATAACAGTGATGCACTGTGTTCGAACTCTTTCACAACCAGCATTAATCTTTCATCAAGTTGATCTACACATTTGCACTCCTATTGGATCAGACCACACGGGCCAGACTTGGCTCCCATGTGTATCAGTAAGCCTTGGCCACCTGTGCCCCTGTCTCCAGTTCATTTGTTTTCATTCCTTGGATCACTTTTGGTATGTTCTCACCGCTGCAGACCTGGGAACATCCCACAAGACCCGCAGTTTTGGACTTGCTCTGACCCGGTCCTCTAGCCATCACAATTTGGCGCTTGTCAAAGTCACTCAAATCCTTACAGCTGCTGATTCTTTCTGGTTCCAACAAATCAGTTTCTGGAAAAAAAGGATGACTTTCTGCCTAATATATCCCACACACTTCCAGCCGTCATTGTAACCAGATATTGAAAGTCTAGCTACTGTGAGAAGGGCCAAATTTGAATGGCGAGACGACTGGGTCAGAGCAACTCCAAACTTGCAGCTCTTGCGGGACGTTACTGGTCTGCAGCGGTCAGGACAAGGTGGTCAGAACCTTGGTGGCCTACTCAATATTAGGCAGGTGATCGTAACGTCATGGCTTGGCTGATCGGTGTATAACAATCGTGATCAATCTACTGTAAATAGAAGTTAATTGATTGTTCTTGACTTCTGCCGTCCATGTACACATGAAGCCACAGAAACCTTCCGTTCTGTTAAAAACTTCTGCATAGATGAATTAGGTGAACTATTCTTCAGCTGAATAAATACCCCGAAACACACACACACACACACACACACACACACACACACACACACACACACACACACACACACACACACACACACACCATTGCACATCATTAAACATGGCGTGCAGGTGCTCCATGCTAAATTGAGAATGCAGCTCTGTTTTAAGCAGTGCTGCTTCACCTGGCCCCTCTCTTCCTTTTCTTCCTCTTCCTCCCTTGTTTTCTCCCCCTCTATGGAGTATAATTGCAAAGAGTGCCTGCTTTTGGGCTCGGGCCAAGACGAACATTAGTTTTGCTTCTGTTGGCCGGAAAGCAAATCCAAGGAACTGGCACTTGAGGATGGTGATGGTGACACGGCTGTCAATGCTGGGAGGGTGAAACTAAATCACAAGGGAAGAAGAAAAACACAAGCTGCTGCTCCGAGGTATGTAAATGTGGAACTGTAGCACGGAGCAGAACAGTAGAAGACACGGTAAAGAATGGGATCAGCATTCGAGACTCTCGCCTTGGAGTTTGACATTAATGACTCTCTCTCATAAGTCAAGTGCCCTGAGGGATGAGGAGCAACTTCAGTGTGTGAGGGAACAAAAGAGAAAGAGAGAATGTAAATGATTAAATCTAAAGACTTAGAAGAACATTTGTAGATCAGTAGTATTTATTTGTGCTCATTAAATTTGCTCCTGTGACTAAAGCCTTTACACTACGATCATCAGCATTTAAATGTGATTTACTGTATACCATAAAAAAAATAAATTGAGTTTGTAGAAGAATTATCACCCCTTGTGCTTTTTATGGCAAAAAATATTTTTAAGTATTTACTGACAAAACCTAGAACAAATACAGGACTTTAGTAGATGTTCATGCATTGATTCAGAATGAAAAGATTTCATTAGCGAGACCACGATGCAGCTTTAAAGCTGACAAAAGTATTTTAGAATTAACTTTATAAATGCATTTTTCTGTGGTAAATTTTATATATTTACATTTTGAAACATATTTGTTGTAAAAATGCTAAGGACAAGATTTTTAATTCTTAAAAAAAATTAAACAAACATAATAATAATAATAACCTTAATAATTATTATTAACTCTAAGATATCTGTTGAACAAACCTAAGCTCTAAATAACTTCAGACATTTTGAACTACATTTTGTAAATACACAGTTGGAGTAAGTACAGTAACTATTTACTTTAGTAAATTATTTTCCTTCTTATTGCTCAGTGTTTTTGGGTCAGTAGCTTAATAGAAGTTGTAAGACAAAGCTCTTCAAATTTACACACTAAATATTTAAATAATAAAGTAACTAATCTGAGTACAGATATTTTACAATTTAACAAGGGCTTAATAAATTATATTTATTCACAATTACTTTCATTTTGGATTCTGAATATGTAATACCCTTATTTGTGTTTTATTACTGCGCTGTGTGTTGCCGAGTGCCACAGTTTGTCTTCCTGGAAACCTGCCTAGGCAAAAAAAAAAAAATTATAGCTATTTTAACATAATAATGTATGACAGGGTTAATTAAATGCATTGACACAAGATAAGAGGAATGAACAAGTATATAATCATTATAATCTTTCAACAAAGTTGCAGCATCTTGCTTTGCTTTCAACAAAAACTATGCAAAGTTTTTGCCATGAGATATGTTTTTCTTTTTATGCATTATGTGAATATAATAATACTGTATTTTACAAATTCAAATCAATTCAATTTTATTTGTATGGCAATTTTAATAATTAAGTAATATCACACGAGAGGGAGTGCTGTTGTTCTGAATATCAGCACGGCTGTAACGGCTTTGGCAGCACAACAGCACAACCTCGAGTATGATATTGCTTTTATACAGCAGTTCAATTAACAGAATTTATCATTAACAGATTATGACTTCTTTGTTGATTTAACCAGTTATTTTGCTCCACCATCACATATCATTCCGCGACGGTCGCACACTATTCTGCACATTATCTTGCCCATAACTGGATACGGTTCTACACTACACTATATTACATTTCAACTCTTCTATATTTCATTTGATTATATTTTTGTATTTTATTGTATATTTTCCATATTTCTATTTTTATTCTACTATTTTATTTTCATTATTTTTATTGCTTATACATAATGGTCATTTAAAAGTCCTTTACAACTAAAGTTTATTTCGATATTTCTCTCATATTTCTAATTTGTAAATTCTCTTATTTCATACTGAAACTTTTTTTTTTTTATCTGTATATGACGAATAAAAGTAGAATTTGAACTAGTGTTGATCTAGCGACCGACAGTTACTGTAATTAAGTAGTTTTAAATTCTTACAGGTACTATGTAGCCAAAACGTGAGGAGGATAAACCATGGAGGTGGTGGACAGTCTTGTAAGTCGAACAGATTTCTCTTTATATTTCCGTTTATTCCGCTTTAGAATATCAGCTTAGTTCTGTGTTCCGGGGTTGAATCCCGAGTAGTGTAAAATGGAAAGCTAGTGCACTAGAGTGTACATGGCTTGTTCCACACACCAAGTAATGCCCTTGACATGTGCTAGGTTGCTAGTTAGCTTTGTAACCTATACATATAATAAAATAATTTGGGAGTTGCGTAAGATGAGTGAACTAGATGATTTTTGGAATTTTTGTTTGTCTGTTTGTGCATCATGTACAAACTAACACATTTTAATATTCAATAGTTATTAATAAATCAACCCAGACAGAACACGACTAAGAAGCAATTATTAAAGTGTTATTTAATCTGATAAAATAATTAGATGTGGTTTCTAGGTTTTGAATCTAGGTCTTTGCAGGCAGCTGCTCTCTCTTCAGTATGGCGAACCGTACTGACCTACTTTCTGCGTCCGACAGTTAGTTTAATTAACGGTTAGGACACCTAGGACGCAGAGTGATACCTATAGCTTAATGTCCCAGTGCTGTTACCGTCTTGTGGGATGCCTCTCATCCAATCAGATTACTTAGTCGGAATTAACTGTTGTGTAAGTAAAAGAAAATAAAAATTCTGGATATAATTTTTCCAAATTTAAGCAATTGCTTTATCACTTGAATCTTGTTACTGTCCTTAGTAATCAACATGATTAACTGGAAATAAGCAGCAAAATTAGGAGGGAAGCTACAGCTGTTTGGTCATACAGTATATACAGGAAGAACAAGTCTAGTAAACTCAAGATGCTACCGTAATGCTTGGAATGATGGATGGCAAGAACAAAAGACGAAGACCGCACAGGGGACGGTTTGATGATGTAAAGGCAAGGTGCGGGAAAAGACTCCCTGCAAGAACTGAGCCATGCAGAAGAAGATAGAAACACCTGGAGAGATAAAGTGAGACACTCAAGAAAGACCTACGAGCAATGAGCCCAAGGTTCTTGATGATGAAACAGCAAAAGTTATACTGTTATAGTGCTTGATGATTAATCTTAAACTAGTAAATACAGTATTGTGCCTCGGGCGATGTGTGTAGTGCAGCAGGCAGTGGAAAGTGGTTAAGTTAATAATGTGTTATACAGAATCATGGAAAAGTTACAGCGTACAAAGGATGATATGTTTAAACACACACAATGCCGTTTTGTAAAAATAAGTAAAAGGTCCACACCCAACTGTGGAACACTTGACATGAAAGGCAGAAAAGGATCGTAATTTGTCCATCACCATGATAACGTGGTACAACGTCATGCTTTTGTTAGATATTTTGTCTAATTCATGTTTAAGAACCACAACTGAGATATTTCATCATATTTATTACTCATATTTATTACCCAGTTGATACGTAGTTAGTAGTTAGACGATGTTAATGAGCCTTGTGGGGAAAAACAGAAAAATAGATCAAATCATCCCCAACATCTCATTGTACTGTAGGAAACGGGACGGAAATGTTGAGGCGCTTTCATGTCTGAGTGTAAAAATAGAACGTGGAAACATGGGGGTAGGAATAATAAAAATAAAAAAAAAGGCACCAAATTATAAATCTTGAAGTTACACCATTATATTACTTTTGCGCCTGCATGAAAATAGAGCGCGAGTCTCATTATCAGCCACTGACAATAAGAATAAAAGGCACCTCAGATTCATGCACTTTAGAAAGTTACATCTGGAGTAGGAATTATAATACCTGGTGGCTGGCTTGGCATATCAGGTTGGTCCATATCCATGTCTATAATCAGAAAAGAAAAAAAAAAAAGAAAAAAATATATATATCACAAGAAGCACGCTTACACTCCAGATCGTACGAACACTCATTCCTTATTCTTTTATCATTAGAACAGTGTGTGCAATCCCACCATGGGGCTTCTTGGATCAATATCTAATCAAGCTCCCAAGCTGGAATTAAAACCCAAAATTCTCACAAGAAAATCGTTGACAATGCTGAACCACGCTGTATAATAATCATCAGGCTGGTGTGTATGTATTGAGGTGAGGTTTATTACTGGTTTTGGAGATTCAATCTGTTTGTACACTCCTGTGCATGCTGGATTCTGCATTTCCTCTACACATCTACAACTTTAAGGCAATCTACTGTACAGTAACTTACTGCAAAAAGTTTAAAAAAAATTATGATTCTGAGATTTCCCTGATGTGTGAATGAAGCAACATCAGCTTACCTCCCTGGCTCAGCATCTCAACATCTGGAAGATGAAAAACGCATAGTGTCAAGGAAAAACAGCTCATTAACTCTTGATGCGACATCCCCTCAGAGTGCAGAGTAAATACTTCACAGCATGTTTGTCTCTATACCTCTGATGCGCTCAGCTTTACCCCAGAAAAGGCACTTATCAATCCCTGTTAGTATTAGTTTACTAATTAGCATAGCTTAGTAATTAGATTAGGTTTATTATCATCAGGGATAAAGATTCTCAGTTGATGAAAAGGCCGTTTGTGGATACGGGGGACAGGAAATCAAACGAATTTGAGCTGCTCGAGTGATGCTGCCACAGCTGACATACGACATCATCCTGAAAACAATCCCCTGGTATTTTTAGTTATACCACAACATTGTCCTACTGGCAAGGATTCGCATTCTAAAAGCCCGTTTTTATAGTGGGTGTTATGGATTTAATTTAAAATGGATCAGTTTGACTTTCTGCTCATACACACAACAGACACTACAAAGTGAAAACATGTTTTTAAAAAATATATTTACAAAAAAAATCCGAAATAGGACCCCAGTCTAGATGGATCCAAATTGAGCTCAGGTGCATCCTGTGTGATTCTGATCATCTTGAGGACATGACCGAATCCTACCTGTCGCAAATTCAATAGATTGGATGTGATTCAGACAGGCACACGTCTGTGTGTAAAACTTCCCACAATTCACAGTGCATGTTAGACCCGAATCCAAGCCATGAAATCCAAGCAACTCTCCACAGACATTCATGATCAAATTGTGTTGAGACACAGATCTGGGCAAGGGTATAAAACCATTTCTGAAACAGTGAACGTTCCCAGGAGGATCAGTGGGCTCCATTATTGTGAAATGGAAAAAGTTTAGAACCGCCAGAACTCTTTGCAGAGCTGTCTGTCATGCCAAACTCAGTAACCAGGCAAGAACTGTCTTGGTCAAGGAGGTTACTAAGAACCAAATGGATATTCTAGCAATTCTTAAGAAGAACTTGCCTGAAAGACATCCATCTCACGAATACCACATGAATGAGGCGTATATGGTAGAATAGCAGAGGTGACAGAAGCCATTCCTGAATAAAAGGTAAGCATTTGGATGTCTCAGAGTATGAGGGGAAAAAAAATCTCTGGACTGATGCCACAAAAGTGGAGTTTTTTTTTCTTTTTTACTTCTTATTAGCTGGCCAAGACATTTTCCCTATGGTGGTCCGTACGTACATGGTGGTGGCAGCATCATTCCACGAAGTACTTCTCAGCAGCAATGGTCAGAAATGAAGGCGTAATGAAAGAAGCTAAATACAGAGAGGTCACTGGGAGGGGGGGAAGAGATGTGCTCCGGAGTGCACACAACCACAAACCCAGGCAAAAGTTCACCTTTTAGCACAATAGCAACCCAAAGCATACAGCCAAGACAAACTCTTTGAGTAAGCCCGGGCAAAACTGAGAGAGTGAGAGATGACATTTAACAGATTCTCCCAATACAGATTTTTATTTTTCTGTGCCAGGAGAAACTGCAGTACAAATACAGATGTGCAAAAAAAAAAAAAAAAAAAAAAAAAAGTCGTAGAGACTACCCAAGAAATCTAGATGGTCTAACTGCTGCCATAAATGCTTCATGAAATAACGAATAAAGGATTTTAAAGCTCATCTAATGAGAATTTATCACTTGTCATTATGTATTATTGTCTGTCTAAAAAGACAATAGACTTCGTTTTACACACAATTTAAGGCAACAAACTGAAAGGTTCTGAATACTTCTTAACCCACCTTATGTGCAATTATGTATTTAATATTCGTTTACAAAAAAAAACAAAAAAAAAAAACGAATTTACCACCTGCACTTAAAAAAAGAAGAATCGTTGGCTTACCGTGGTCTACCTGGCTTTCCATGTGAACATCATCATCATCGTCATCGTCATCATCATCATCATCAGGATCATTTTTGTTAGGATCTGGGAAATAAACGAAGGTGAGTGTCAGGGATGAACAGCTTATGAACATCTGAAATGACCTGGATGATGAAATGTAGAATGTCAAATTTAAGGATTTGCATATTATTATAGCAAGTGTCTTACACATCAATAGTAGTGAAGTCCTAAAAAAAAAAAAAAAAAAAAAAACATGATTGGTTTCTTCTTTAAAGTTGAAATCTTTCCTCTGTAATGTAGCCATAATTTATTATTTTTTTTCTGCTGCTGTTTGCTTTCTGTAGAAGGGTTTAAATTGTTCAGTTTGTCGAGTACTTGAGGTCCAGGTTATGTCAAGAACATTCCATTTCTTGGCAGTAAGAACCTCTTAGAGTTATGACATTAAGTCAATATGACCTGTGATGCATTTGGCTGTATTCGAGCATTTCTCTGCTTCTGCACACTTCAGGATTCATCCTGCTGCAGCCATCACCAGTCACATCATCGATAAAGATTAGTGAAGCAGTTCACTGGCAGCCACACGCCCAGGCCACGATGAGGTGGTGCACTTTAACTTCACTGGCAGCGGAGCTAGCTGAAAAAACTTTTTTTTTTTTTTTCCCCTGGAGGACATTAAGTAAACCCGCCTGTCTAACATTTTAAAGGAGCTCAACAGCAAACGGGTAAATGGCAGTGTTGACTGTATGCATGGCACGGTTCCAGACTGAGACTTTCATTAACAGGAGCGCTTGCAAAAAGCAAAGAAAAAAAAAAGCCAACTATGAAGCTAAATGGACCAATGAACACGAGCTCACCGAAACTGGACAGCTGAAGAATGGAAAAAGACAAGGTGACGTTTTTCCAATCTTCAACTGTCCACTTTTGGTAACTGCTTTATCCTAGTCTGGGTGTCATCAAACAGGAAGATCCATCCCAATGCACACACACACACACACACACACACACACACACACACACAATCCACAGACTTATTCACATATACATCCAATTTAGAGCCAGTCCCACCACAACTTGCATTTTTATGGGACATAAAAACAAACCAGACGACCCACATGGACATAAAACGAGCACGCACCTTCACACTTCCCCACTTGTACACGTTAATCCTTGTCCATAAAAACGAATCCCGGAACTCTACTCTAGATTGTTCTATTCAATGGATTTATACTGTAAGTAGCTGTAACATGGCTGTGTGTGTGTTTTTTCTTTTTTTCCTTAGCGCTTACCAGTGTTTTTGGATAGATCTCTAATATATTATAATTTATTATGATTTATTCAGATTGCTCAGCCTCATGATGATCCTTCTCACTGGCAGTGACACTTCTTTGGTCCTCACGTTGAGGAGGAACAGCAACCGTCTTTAGATGCAAATGCCAGACATACAATTAAGTTATGCAGAGATAAAATGGCACAAATATGATAGATGAGGAGAAAGGGATGCGATTCTGGTGATACAGTTTATTCAGTATTTTAGCATTTGCTGTCCTTATCATGACATCACGTGACTGAAAATCAACTTGAGCATCTAAAGCATTTGAATAGTTCGGTTTAATTGCTTCAGGAGTGGTACCATTCGATATTTATCCAAAAAATAAATAAATAAATCCTGCAGATAACTGAATGCATCTCATCAAGTTGGATGGGAGAAGATGAGAGACATCTCAGGATCAGCGCGCATGTTAATTCATACAGACATCCACTGTCGAACTCACCGTGTCTTTCCTGTTTATTAATCTCCGTCTCGCTCTCACTCACTCTCTCTCTCTCTCGATGACATTTAGGACAAATTGAGGCAATAAAAGCCATGACACCAATAACTCTGTGTGCTTTGGCAGCGCCATTGCATAATTGCATTATTATTATTTTTTTAAACAGTTTGATTTTTGTCCTGACGATTAAAACCTTATTAAACGCTAAACGCATGGCTTTTTCATCAGCCTCGGCTCCTTGAGCAGTATTGGACGTTTCGTCAATCCAATTCAACATGACGCTCCTTGGGCTTTTATCTCATCAATCAATCCTGACTTGATATTTATTCAGTTCTGAGCCTAGGGGAAGTGCAGCTGTAATATCACGGGAGGTCGACCTATTGACCTCACAATACATTAAAAACTGCAGGAGGGCACAAATTGGCAAACAAGATTAGTCTACACACACACACACACACACACACACACCTGGCAAAGGCTTTGAACGAAATTCAAAAATCTGTCATTTTCTAAAAGTCTAACGGTTTCTGCTTCTAAAAGTCTACAAGTTCCCGAGCCGTGGCGTCTTCGTCTCGTCTAGCGGTTCCTGTTTCATGACGACTTGTAACAGTCTAATGGTTCTTGCTCAATATGGTTTACTGGCTCCTGCTCCTGTGCTGTCCTCTAACACTCCAATGATTCTTGCAATATTTAAAAAACAATTGGAAAAAAATTCCAGACTGACTTACTGTTTATTTCTGTTTATTTTTTTGTTTCAAAATATCTCCATTAATACAGTACCTGGTTTAGGTGTGTCAATGCAAGTGGGAAGAAAGAAAAAAAAAAAAGTCCACCAGTAGATGGTAGCAGTGTAACAGGGTTCTGACACGTTCTCGTCTATCCAGTGACGTACACGGTTATGTAAATTGTCCAAGCTTTCCAAGCATGACCTTTTACCGCCAAGAAGAAGAAGAAGAAAAAAAAAAAGTTAACATTTTAATGCCATGTTTTGGAAACCATAATGTGCCTATGCATTTTTTTTTTCCATCTAGGAGATTTAATAAGGGAGCTAATAGTGAGAAAATCAGAGGCACTCTTCACATCGCAGCTGCAAGCGGTCACACTTATCTGACCACAGCAGCACAGAAAAGCCAGCAGCATGAATTATTCATGAGACATAAAAGAAGAAGAAAAGGTGAGTGACAGTGTCAGGATCAACAGCTGTAGCTCTGCAGCCTGCTAGTTCATGCATTACGTGTGTGCGAGAGTGCCAGTGTGTGTGCATGCGCGCGTGTGTGTGTGCGTGTGTGTGTGTGTGGGCTAACCTTTGCAAGAGATGCGGTGATGGGCTGAGAAACCTTCAAGTACTTTAGCTAGCTATATTTTTAATCCGGTGTAAACTGAAGCTTTAGCTGCATACTGTATACACACACACACACACACACACACACACATGCACAGGCGACGTGTTTGAGTTATTTCTCCCCCAATTCTCATTATCTCTCACCAGGCCCCTCCCTCATCTGCTGAATATCACAGTTACCAGACTGACCTTACAGCCTCCATGTTGATCTGCTTGTATATCTGGCTAACTCTTTACCTCACCCCCCCAAATGCCAGACTTCTGCTTCACATCGCTTCCCCCATCTAGCATCATTTATCCTCTTTGATATCGCTTTCCTCCTTGTTTTTTCAGCCTGAAGTGTATTGGATGGTATCCCAAAGTGTCTTTTCCAGCCAACAGCTTGCTCACAGATGCTGACATTTGCTGTTAAGCTGTATATGCGGTGTATGTTCTCCATCTATGCGAAACACATTACCTTCCAGGGGTGTACAAGGAATAAAGTGAATAGCTACAGTAAGTGCTTGCCAGGGAACCTGCAGTCTGGTTGGCTAGCTAGCTAAGTGTATTAATTATAGACTTAGTCCTAGATGAAATTCAGTAAGTTGCTGGATGACGCCATGAGAATAAAGCCAGGTGTTCAGGCTTCACGTTCATAATGTTTTTATCAGGACGAACCAAAAGTGTTCCAATGGAATCCAATGGAAATCCACTGAATCAGCAACATGGTCATGGGCAGAGATACTGTGTATCAAATTGTTGAAAAGGATATAAAAGGTGTCAGAACACACAGCGCACCACGGTTTACTGCGTATGAATCTGTGTGTCGCCATGTGGGTGTCAATAAGGACCTATAATGGCCCTCATGGACACAATGGCTTACAATGGCCAAGTGACCATCAGGACTGGCTCACGGAGAAATTTACAGTAAGAAAGTGGCCTGCTCTGATCAATCATGTTTTCTTTTACGTCATGTGGATTATCGGGTGCACGATGGTAAAGAAGGCAAGCCGGCGGAGGCAGTGTGATGCTTCAGTGTGATGAAGTTCAGCTGGGAAATCGTGGCAACGCTGCAAAAAAAATCGGTTTAGGAACGGTTGGAGCAACACAACAAAGAGTTTGAGGCGCTGACTTGGTCTCCAAACTCGCCAGCTGTCAATGCAATTGAGTATCTGTGTCACGGCTTGGTGCGAGACGGTGCACAGGGCAGCTTTTGTGGTAAAAGGGGGGACCTGATCAGTATTAGGCGAGCGGTCATAATGCTTTGGCTGATCTGTGTGCACACACATTATATATATATATGTGTATAAGTATTTTGTAAAAAATCGTACGTTTTGGCTTACAATCAGCATCTAATGGTGTGCACTAGTTACTGTATATATGTATGTTATTAATGATGGGGGTCACTAAAATAAACATTCTTTCCAGGTGCACGGTGTCCCCCGGGTGTTCCAATGAAATATGCTATGCTTTTAAAACAGGGTAGCATGCTATATAAAGAACACCACCTAATGGCTGCAAATCAGAGGCACTGTAATAAAATAATCCTACTTCCATTTAGGTCCATTAAACATGCTCCAGCATTTGTCTCAAACTCGCTGTGTTGCTGATGAAGTTTTTGTGGTGTTCCAGTTCTAGCCAGAGTGCAGGTAAAAAAAAAAAAAAAAAAGATGCACAAATAATGCATAAAAATTTGAATTGCGATAATCAGGGCAATAATTTAACCACAAAAAGGCTGGAATTTATTACAGGAATTTACAAGTTTGATTATAGATTTATTTTTATTACTTTTGAGGAGCTAAATAAATACAGGCATGCATCTTGTTGATAGTATCGTTTGTGCTATTTATTTGCTGTTAGGCTAGTTAACAGGTGGTATCAAAAAGTTAGCTCTGTTTACAAAAAAGTACTTTTTTACATTCTTATTAATACTCTATTATTAAGTGGCGAGCAGGGTACATGCAGAAGTTTACTGGCGATCATCATGCACAAGTTGCCGAATGGTTTCGACATTTGCGAAGATCGGTCTTCGATCTTCGCTCGCTCTGCCACTTTTTTTTTGCCACTCGATCTCATGCCCGCTGTTTCATTTTCTATCTTGCTGCCCATGATGAAATCGCTGACAGCACCAGTTGCACAGCTCCCGATGTATCCAGGACGATGTCTTTTGGCGCACTGACTTATGAAGGTCGGTGCTCTCTGTGACTGTGTGTGCAGCTTTGTGCTGCCACCTGCTGGCGTGTTACAAAAATAGTCTTGAAACTTTTTGATACCACCTTGTAAATACGACTGAATACTAAATCGTACATTTAATAGCTACATAATTTAGTTCAAATCACAATCACAGTATGTGTCAACTCTGCAATCTGTCAATACTCCTGAAGTGATGATTCGCTTTTGATGATTCGTCTCTCAGCGAAGTTGGTACGACGTCTAGCATGTAAAGTATTTCATAGTATTTAGTGCATTATGTGATTTCTCACTCGCTGATTTAAATGTTAAGCAAGACGTAGAATAAAATTTTTAAAAGAAAGGGAAAAAAAAAGCTAATCCAGGGTAGCGTTTTCGACTTTACTTACATCGAATAAAGACCGAATAAAGCAGCCATGGCATTACTTCCACCCCTAATGTTCCAGAACGCTCTAGTGATGACATTTCTTAACAGCCTTTCTGCAGATTTTGCTATGGCTCTGATTTTGATCCAATTTGAACATTTATTTATTAATTTTAAAAGCTTTTCAGCTCAAACTTCTCTTACACTTCTCTCAACTCGCCTCATGCATAATGACTCCAAAAGCCAAAGACAGACGCTTCATAATTCCGACGAGTCACAGGGTTGACGTGCAACTAATCAAGTAATTTCGTGCGACGGATCTTGACCTTGCCTCATGTCTACCTATTTCATCTTTAATTAACATGCTTAGGGATGGAACGGAAAATAATCATTTCGTTCCTGAATATTAATACAGTGGATATTTATCTGTCTGTCACTGAAGTGCTTGCTGGGGCTGACATTTCCTCGATATAATGCTAATATGAAACTCTGGGATAAAGACGCTGATTCTAGTTCAGCCCATGAAGGGCCAATTCTCCCCAGAGACGGTACTAATAATGTTTCTTTGTCATTAGCGGCACGGCTGTAAGCCGCTTCGTTCTGACCCCGGTTAGAGACGGGGGGGGGGTGGGGGGGTTGTGTCCCCTCGGGGAACTTAAAGCAAAAAAAAAAAAACTTAGCTTACCAGCGTAGCATCAAGCCACGCATCGATTAATCTGTATAAATAAATCCTACTTTGTAATGTAGTCCTCTTTAGCACTCGAGTACAGATTGCTGTCAGTGCCTCTAACCCTAGAGAGCACATGTTCTGCACATTTATTCACTGTTGTATGAATGCACATAAGGTGCCAGAATACTACAAGCTAATTAAACGACACTCCCGCAGCGCTAATTTAGACATGTGACGTGCAAGCTCAAAATTAACACGAGTTTATAACAAAGTCCTGCGTTTATATCCCACCAACGTGTCAATCATTATTTTCCTTTAACAGCATGTCCTGTTGTTTTTCATGCTTTTATAAACTCTTGGGTTATGAGACTTATTGCTAACACACTGTAATGCGTCACTGTAGCATTTTGTTCCATAGGATAACAAAGGTACACCTGCCGTTTTTTCGACTCTATTTAGACACCTCAAATGTATTTCGGGACACCTTTGACCTTTGTTCCTCGTACACATAAGCCAGTCTACAAGCTTGCATTCATCTCGTCTCCATTCTCCATTATTTCTCCTCGCTGCCTTTGTAACACACAATCATTACCAATTTATCCAGGCAAAGCCTTGCATCAAATTAGCGAAGGCTCTTTCATCCTGAAATGGTGCTTAAACAAGCTTATGAGAAATCTCATTAGCTTATTTCAAAGCTTTTAATGATTTTCTGTTAACCTTGCTTGCCAACACAGTCGAACCTCAAAAACTGATTTGACCTTATTTGGGAGACATAATTAATTTTGAGCAATTTCACTCCGAGAGAAAGAAAACGACCCGAGTCTGTCTCGATAAACACAGCCGAAATAATTCGGTGCTTTTCTAAAAAAAAAAAAATCTTCTGTTGACAGATTTTAAAAAAAGTAACTGGTGAAATAGGTTTAAAATAGCTTTAAGAGAAGGGCAGGTCAGAAAAAAAAGGTCGTTTTAGTTGACTCCACCGTGCCGTTGTATTCTCAGTTCTGATTGGTTAGAAGTTGTTGATTTATTTTCTATAACTGCAACTTTAATCACTATAATTACAGTACCAGTCAAAAGTTTGGACACTCACTCAGTCACTCATCATCTATACCGCTTTATCCTGCATTCAGGGTCAGGTGGCCAATCCTAGGAGACTTATGACATGAGGTGGGGTACACCCTGGACTGGGTGCCAATCCACTAAGGGCAATTTTGGGAACATGCAAACTCCATGCACACAGAGACGAGAATCGAACCTATTCGGGAATTGGACCTGGACCCTGGAGGTGCAAGGTGACAGTGCTAACCAGTACACAACCCTGCTGTCTAGTCTGGACACAAGTTTGAATTTATTTTCCACATTCCAGAACATTACTAGACTTCTTGTAATTATGAAATAACATATATGGACTATGAAATAACACATATGGCATTAGATAATTAAGTTACAACAACAACAGTCAGCTGTTCTTTTTCATCAAACACCATGATGAAACTGTCTCTCATGGAGACCGTACCAGGAAAGACCAACACCTGCCTCTGCTGCAGAGGAGAAGTTCATTTAAAATTACCAGCCTTAAAAATCACCATTTAACAAACTGCACGTCAGATTAGAGCCGTTATGAAGGTTTTACAGAGCAGAAGTAGCAGAAACATCTCAATATCGACTGTTCAAAGGAGATTATTGCGTATTTTGGATGCCCTGGTTTACAATGTAGAAAGAAATCAGGAAAGACCATGGAAGTAGAAGGCGTGTCCAAACTTTTGACTGATAATGTACAGTACATTAGTTTTTTTTGTCACAGTTTATTCCCATGGATGCTCTGATTTGAATAAACAATTTGTATTTGCAAAACGACGTTTTTGTAAATATGCTTATTAAACATTTCTCAGGGAGTAGTCCGCAGTCTCAGTGCCTTCATTTAAGTCTTTTACAATGGAAAAGTCTTCAAGATAAAGGATTTCTTGATAACATGACTACCTACAGTACATTTTATTCTGACAAGTTACAGAAAGAAAACCTAGTGAAAGAAAGACTGTTTATAGCTGTTATGACATAAGTGATATTAGATCATAACTCCCCCCCCCCCCACTGTATTTTCCTCGACATTAAACACAACCATGAGGCGTGTTCATGTCAAACCAGGACTTGTGATGAAATTTCTTGTAGTGATGAGATTCTGAACTACAAAATAAAGAGGAATAAAGGGAGTTTTTACTCTCATAATTGTATTCCGTCATTCTGTGCAATCAAAAGTCTTGGTTTGACTTGGACGTCTCTCGTATAAATGTTTAAAAAGTCTTACTTGTATTGTATAAAATAAAAAAAAAAAAATAAATAAATATATATATATATATATATATATATATATATATATATATATATATATTATAGCTGTAATAAGAACTGACTTTCTGCAAAGTTAAATATATCTTTAAATAATGCAAATGTATGACTTCCTTTTTACTAAATACAACTTTCTAATCATTGCATAAACACTTATGAATGTGCCGTTATAAAAAAGATAATAAACTTTAGTGTCAGGCGTCATCGCGCTGCCTTGACTTTGTTTATGTTCCTCTAACAGCACACGCCCAGACTTACTAATGCACATCTTATTATGCTTAATATATTACTTTACATGAAGAAAGAAACATCCAATTTTTCTCCTGGCCTTTCAAAAATCTTCCAGAGGTGGCGTTCGTCAGGATCCTTTGTTGAAGAGCGATGATTTAATAACATGCTGGGAAGTCTGATAAATTAAGCATCATTACACAAACAATGATGCCGGCTTACGTGATTAGATCTGTAAATCAGGTTTAATGTCTGTATTTGAAAAAGTACGGTATTTACGACTCTTCCTGTCTGCCTGAAAGTATTGGCGCTATCCTCTTGTCTCTTGGGCCATGCTGGTTATTGAAACAGGATTTCTACAGTACAGGAGATTTCCCTAAAGACACTAACAGCATTGACTCTAATATTAATGGAGGGAAGAAAAAAAAACCTCCTTTAGCTTTTCTTACTTGTAGACAAATGAATAGGGTGTCATGCTAACTGCCTACCAGCACCCTCCGGTGTCCAAATCTAATTAACTTTGGTCTGTCTTATTGGGAAAGATAGTAATTGTTTCAGCAGTATGCCAGCAAAGAAGCTGAAAGTGCAGAATTTTAAGGCAAATTTAGAGATTACCCTTAAAAAAAAAACGCCTGCACTCACCTTACACTCATTTGCCCCGGAGCGATGTTGAGAAGAAGAATGTGCTGGAGATGATTGGAATTGACTTATACACAGGAACTGCTGATTATACACAAGGTCTCAGCTGTTCAGATTTTACTGCCTTTTTTTTTTTTTTTGTCTTTTATTATTGCGACATGAAATTAGATTTATGTGCAACTTCCCACAAGTGGACGCAATTATGATATTAAATTGGCTGAAAAACCTTTACAAAAAATAATAAAAAAAATTATTCAGCCTTTTGTTCCCATTACGGATATAGTGTCATCTATAATAGACGAGGTCATGAAGGGGACCATCCGAATATTACGGTCTTGGCTTTTACGCTTTAGCGGCTACGTCCTGAATGCCGTCTGAGTTAAGGAAGGCGATATAACTGGACAAAAAGAGGAAGAGAGAGGAAAAAAAAAGAGATAAATAGAATGGGAGCTGAATGGAAGATAAATAGAATGGTGATAGAAAAAAAAAAGAGTCAAAAAAAAAAGGAGAGAGAAGCCTGATGCACTGCTACAAAAGATCCTGAATTCCATGTGAGAATGGCAGCCATTTGTGCTCTTGAACTGGATCCAAAAAGTCTGGCTAACTGCGGCGCTGCTAAAGGCCAGGGCTTGGCTGACAATCAGACGTTTACAAAATGAAACAGAGGCTAAGCTGGGTGAAACTGGGTACTGTATGTGCGGGTGTGTGTGTGTGTGTGTCTTTGTAATCGGGAGTTGCGCGGAGCCTACACTGGAACTGATACAGAGAGAGAAACCTGATAAATATCATTTTGAAAGTTATCGTGTGATCTTTATTTTGTGAAATTTGCAACTGCAAACAGGTTTTAGAAGTTAAAAAAAAAAAAAGGAGAGAGACTAAACCTAACTAGAGGATTCTTCACAAAAACACTGGCACTAATACACACATGGCAATCATTGGAACGGGTCAACTGCAGTAGAAGGGAAGCTGATTGCACTTGGTGAGCGTGCGAAGGCTTCCACAAATAACCAATAAGACATGACTTCACTCTGCCTTCCTGCCAAAACGCTGAATATTAGAGCACTTTGGCACATCACCTTTTAAAAAGTGCTCACTAAGTGTCCAGTAAAAATAACAGGCACTGACAGTTCTCCCTCCTGGAAACACACACGGTACAGTGTAGAGATGAATCTGCTGCTACGGCAGATGGCTTTGATTTGATCATCCGCAAAAACTTCAATGTGGAATTCTTCAAGGTGGAGTGTGTTTTATGGTTCAGTTGCAAATTGCGCTGCTAATGGGTCACATTCTGCGCAGGAGTTCTGGGGTCAATGCACCGAGAAACAACGTGTGTTTCTAATGCAGTGGATTTTGTAAGGATTCCCCCTCCTTGAGCTACAACATGTGGGAAAGCTTGAGGGGGCAAAGACTTTTGCAAATCCATCGAATTATTCGTAAATGGTCTCGGGTGGAGATAAGTCTTTATAATAATGCCAACACAGTTATTGTTTTTAATGTTAAATGTAAATGGCACTATGCTCCAAATCAAAGTTGCCTGATCTAAAGCATCTTGACCAGACAGCTCCAAAGGATGAATGAATGCAAAATGCAAAGGCACATATCTTTTTTTTTTTTCTATTGTATTTGCTTTGATTGCTAACTGATCTTGGATGAATCTTGGCTTTAATCTGTTGTGTGTTATAAACAATAAAGATGTCAAAGCGCTTGAAAAACAGCTAGCTATTCTACTTACATGAACTTCTATGCAAAGCAATCACACACCACATGAATTTCAAGACTGGTACCGGTTAATAACCCCATCGAGTCTGATCAGTTTTAGTGAACGCATTCCGCCTTAAACTTGAGAACATCTAATGTCAATGGCACAACTGAATTTGGGAACTAAAAATCTAGTATTCTAAAAAATATATATATATAAGAACTGAGAAGCTTAGAGACAATAGCTAGGGCTGTGAAATTTCTGTGAACTAAAAAACAACAAAAATCAACAACAAAAAACTAGGGAACTAAGGAAACAGGGAGCTAAAAAAAAAGTAGCTAATCGCTAAAGAATGAGGATCAGGAAACTAAGGAATTAGGGAACAAATTTGGAAACAAAAATTAAATTAACAGCTGGGGGCTGAGTACTGGGGAGCTAAGAAACTAGGAGACAACAACTAGGGGATGAGAGTTTGGGAACCACAAACTAGGGAACTAAAAAAAGAGTGAACTAAGGACTGGGAAACATCTGTTAAAAAAACTGGGTAATGAGAGACTAAGCACTGAGTATTAGGGATCTAATGTAAAGAAACTAGAGAACTTATGTATTGGGAGTAACTAGGGAGTAGGAAACTAAAAATGTACTGTAGGAGACAATAGATGTGGACTGAGGGCTAGGAAACTTTAAGATGAAAGTCAATAGCTAGTCCGTAGCTGCGAATTGAGGAATTAGGGACCTAAACACCTGGAAACCAGCAGCTAGGGGCTGAGAACTGGGAACTGACAGACTAGGCACTAAGTACTCGTGACCCAAGAAACTAGGGAACTATTGTATTGGGTGAAAGTACCTAGTAACTATGGAGTAGGGAACTAAAAATGTAGTAGTACTAGGAAACTAAAACAAAAAAAACTTAAAGATAAGACTACAAAACAATAGCTAGAAACAATAGGAGATTATGACTAGAAACTAAGGAACTAATCAACTAAGAATTTTGTTATTTACAGTCAGATACCGGGGAGAACTAAAGTACCCCAGTCACCAGCAAATTTTCTAGTCACACTTTTCTCCAGTAAGACTGGAGAGCTCACGATTATTACAGACAAAGCAACACGCTAATGCTAACATTAGATGTACATTAGCGTTAAGAAAATGTTAACAGTGCGTGATTTATATGTGTGATTAATCCCACAAGCTAATCATTAGCACGACTATGGTAATGATGGTCCTGTATAACTTGCAGACATAAAAGACTCTAGTGTTTCCTGACATCAGGAACATGATGTGTAGCGGTTAAAAGACCAATTGTTGTACCAATTACCAAACATACAGCTCTGCAATCTCAGAGCGATGCGGCCAAAACTCCATTCCAGAGCTCAGCAAATGAAATTGCAGACTCTCCACTTATTGTGTATTTGGTAATTGCGTAGCTGGCATGATGAACCAAAGACAAAATAATTCCTGAAATGCCTTGGCGTAGCATGTGGGACGTTCTGCCGTGTGATTTTCCACGTGAAGAGCGCCATCACTCACCGTCCACCGTGTGGGCCGCGTTCTCCTCCTCACATTCTTCGTTATCTGTCAGCGGGAGAAAGACAGGGAGAGAGAAAGATTCAGCACGGTCGCTCCGATAAGAGCGCTATCGCAGTGAAAGTGTATTTGTTTTGCACTGATACTGCGCAGACAGCGAATGTCATGACAGTGCATTTCACGGTGAGGGAAATCAATCACCTGATTTATGTTAAACCCTTAAAATCTTATTGTGTACGAAATATACATCACAGATTCCTTTTCTCAGGTTTTACAGTGCATTTGCTGGTCATGCGGGGAAGGTTTATGGCTTGCAATAAAGCTATCTGTAAAAGTACCTGGTTTGACATTGTACAGTATAGAACGTTAAGTATTTGCTAAATAAAATATTTTACCATTGAAATTAAATATTCGACTTATAGGAAATAGGTTAGAGTTAGCATTTCGACTTTTTCTGGGAAATCGAAGGGGGGAAGAGAGAGACAACAGCCTTGTTTATTAGATTTTTAAAAAATTATTGTTTATTAAATAAGCTCCTGTATTAAATGACCGTAATATGAAATATATAACTAATTATCGTCTGTGTTTTCATCCATTCCGCTCCTATTTTCCTGCTCAGTCTTTTTTGTACCTCAAACCACATGTTATTTTTTAAACGCATACCAGGATTGTTACAGGGCCATTTCTTATCTTTCTTCTATTGCGTTATAGCGCACGGCTCAAATCAGACGCTTGCCATGCAATGCAACGTACAGTAAAACGCTGCTATGCAGCAAATATTTAAGTAACAATGAACAAACAAATAAATAAATAATGCGCATATTTCTCCAGTCTACAGCGAAGCAGGACTGCACTTCAGTCTCATAAAGATGCATACACACACGCACTAAAACACACAGCACCCAGCAAAATCTCAGGTCAGATTAAACACTCATGTCATGTTCCAGGGAGACGGTGTGTGTTAGCGAGCCCTCTGGCTAGAGCAGACAGACGACTTCTTTAGCCCAGCTGACAATAAAGCATGATGTGCTCCTCCTTTGAACTTTTTTTTTCCCCCCTCCTTTCAGAATAAGAAGGAACAGGGCAGGGGGGAAAAAAAAACCTGGGATTCACAGCCACAACATGTGACTTACAAAGGGCATAAAAATGTATTTTCATTGCCATCAGTGCAACAGTGATGATTTAAACCTAGCAGTAGATCATGGATTGGCATGTTATATACAGTATATGAAACAGTATAAATAAAAATATTGCAAATATTAGTGCTTTCAGTCTCATGAAAGTGTGTGTAGGCTGACAGCAGCTGACAGCATGTGCATCTGATACTGACGTGTTAATAAAAAACAATAAAAATACAGAACATTGCTTCTTCTTGTTTTTTTTTTTCCATTTTTTTTTTATGATGACGGTTAAACCGCAACAATTGGTAATACTGGAAATCATCCAAATATACACTATAGAAAAAAAGAAAAAAATCTCTACTAACATGGATAACGAATTGTTCGGAAACTCATCGAGTGTTTTTTATGTAAAACAGATTACAGTGTTTATGCCTCCATCACCTGTCTCTTCCTCTTTCCCTGAAAATAAACGGTAGTATTGGAAAGAAAAAAAAATCAACAGCTAGTTTTCATTAAGTACTAATCCTAGCAAATAGGCTTTTTCACTTCCCTGCATCAGGTTTGTCTCTCTCTCTCTCTCTAACACACACACACACACACACACACACACACACACACACACATGCACGCGCGCACACACACACAAATCTTCAGGGACCAGATTGTGTTCTGGAACTCTTTCGATTTGCCTGTGTCCAAGTCTATTTTAATCAGTTACACAGCCTCCCAAACCAATCAGCTCCTGCAATCAATCAATTACGCCGCTAGTTTGTGATGAAAAAAAAAAAAAAACACACAACGCTACTCTGAACGAATTAAAAAGTCTCAGTTGACGAAAGAGAAAGCATAATCACGGCCTCGCTGGTTTTGAGGATGTGCATCGTTGGAGCTCGGGGGTGATGTTTCTCCGCTTAACCATAATTCACTGTCCACTACTTGGCAATATGTTTTTCCAGTGATTTAAAATTTCCAGCAGAAGCACACGCACACACTCACAGTACGGCTCAAAAATTGGTATTGCTTGCAAATTTCTGTTTTCCAAAGAAAACCACATTTTCATGCAATTCACAAACATTTTTATCCGTTTCGCAAACAATTAAAGTTAAAGCCGGAATTCTGACTGTAATGGAGCAGACAGCACTGTCTCCGGATCTGAACCCTATTGAGCTGTTGTTGTGGGAGCAGCTTGAGCGTATGGTACGGAGGAAGACTCCATCGAGCCAATCCATCTTGTGGGAGATGCTCCAGGAAGCACGGGGTGGGAATCTCATCAGGTTATCGTGAAAAATTGACAGCTAGAATGTCTGCCAGGCTGTAATTGCGGCAAAAGGTGTTTTTGTTGTTGTTGTTGTTGTTTTTTTTCTTTCATGAAGGCAAAGTTTGAAGAGCACATTCATCATTTCCATCAAAATCATAATTGCTAATAAGTTTCTAAAGGCACTCCGGTTTCCTCCCAAAAACTGCCCATAGTGTGTGAACGAGCGTGTGTGTGTGTGTGTGTGTGTGTGTGTGTGTCTTGTGATGGATTGCCACCCCGCCCAGGATCTACCAGTCCTTGTGCCCCAAGTCTCCTGGGATAGGCTCCAGGCCCCCGCGACCGTGAATACAGGATAAATCGTTATAGACAATGAGTGAGTGAGTGAGTGAGTGAGTGAGTGAGTGAGTGAGTGAGAGTATTGAGTATAAATCAGATGCACCAAATTATTTAAAAAAAAAAAAAAACCTTCAGTGTTAATGTTTAACATCAGCGTTAATAAAGAATAAAACGCACAGGAAAGTATCTTAGTGTGATATATCTAAATATAAACAATATCCTATTATATTAAATAAATAAAATGCAATAAAACAGGATGTGCTGGATCAAGTACTATTCTATAAACTGTTTAAATCATTACCGTATGTACTGTAAGACTATTAAAGATTTTTATTTAAAGCCTTGTCACTAAGTTTTCATGTTTAAAATCAGTCATGTAGACGCAAATTTAAAACCCTGTCTCAGACAATGGAAAAAAAATAAAATCTCACATCCAAGTCATTAGCATACTGTAGCTGCGAAACAATACGACTAACTTTCCCAAGCAAATATCGACGCAAGTTTTGGACCCTGAACGCTTCCCTAAAGGAACGGCATTCATATCTACTTTCGTAATAATAATTATTTAAAAAAAAATTCCTACTGAAAGACAGAAACGAAAAAGAAGAGAGCTGAAGAGAAACACGGAGTACAGTGACAGTTGTGCTGTGAATATGTTAGATCTGCAGAGCGCGGTACAAATAAGCTGCGGGTCTTTCTGACTCCTCGGTTCCTGCAGGGATGATGATGAGGTGCAAGAATCGGGCTTTTCGGGGCTTTTATATCTTCACAGGTTTTATGACAGGCACTGTCTGCAGCGCCAGTGGTGCTAAATTGGTCCTATTATGTTTCTCCCTCAAGATGCGAGGTGATGTTTCAGACCTCAAAGTTAATTTCGAATGCCACACCTCCTGTTGTGCATATCTAACCATGGAGAAAAAGGCAAATGAAGACAAAAGGGAACAAATTGGCTTAGCGCCAAACAAATTAGCAATACGGTGCATTAAATCAACAAATAGTATTATCCCACTGTTAGTACGCATTTAAAATACCGTCAGTCAGAACAGAACGTACCGTGGAAAAGTATGAGCAGCACTTTTTTCTTTATTTCTTTATTTTTTTGGAAAAGAAACCCAGAAGGAACTTCGATTCCCTACTAGCTTTTTGCACATAATGGACGTGCTTTGAGGCATGCAAAATGGCGCATGCGGTGACGCTCCAAAACAGTCCCGTGGTGTTTCTGATGATGTTAACCTGCCATGTCCCGTTCAATATTCCTTCTCCGAGGAAAGCGACAGCAAGGCGTGCTCAGCTTTCATTTTCACCCCTTTTGGCAGCCCACGGCCCCCTGTTGTATGGCAGCAGACGGCGTGTACACACCCGCTAACAGCTGGCTCTACAAATTACAGCCTTTCTCCAGCGCAAACACTAGCGCAAGAAGGCCACTATTAAAGCTAGCGGGTGGTTTCCCTATTATGTGCAAATAGAACGTGGGAATGCCCGGCAAATATAGAAAAAGGCTGCTCGGAGGAGGGAGTGAGTTATGAGAGAGGGAGCCAAAGAGAACTGCATGAATGAACAAGGGCAGTGTTGCGCATAGACTTCATATCTAATTGCATAGCATGGGTAACTTTGGAAAAAGGCAAGACCCAATTTATGGACAGTGTGCACTAAGGCGTATCGACAGCGATCTGTTCCAATTTATATATATATAAAAAAAAAAAAAAACCCTGAGACTTTAACTCAAACGGAACACGTATTGGGTTTCTTTTGCAATTTTCCATTGCATGAATTCACGTTTCTCCTTCTCTGGGAATGAAAGATAATGATTACGTTCTCTAGATCCATCAACTTTACCTGAAACGCCAATTACTTAAACATCATAAGAGTTATCTGACAGCCGGTCAGCTCCTTGCATTTTAAACCTTTCATCTCATTTTATTTTCAGACTTGCATTAAAATTTATACATTAGAGTGTTTAAAAAAATTATAAATATCAAGTGATTACATTCTTTAAAGATGTGTACTGTTTTATTATACAGTATTTTCACCAGCCTGATTGTGTAATCCATCGTCTAGTCACCAAGCACTAATAAGTAAACCCTGGATGTTTATCAATATTCATTATACTGCAGCACTGTACAGTAAGTGGCTTACTGGTCAATCACTGCCGATACACACCTACAGGGTTGCGGGTTTGAAGCTCATCTCTTGTGCATGTTCTCCCTGTGCTTGGTGGGTTTCCTCCAGGTACCCTGGTTTCCTCCCAAGGTCTAAAGCCACGCAGTGTAGGCTGATTGGCGTTTCCAAATTTCCCCTAGGGTGTAAGTGTAGATTGCAGGAAGGTGCGGTTCTCAGCAACATACCGTACAGTATGTCACAAAAGTGAGTACACCCCTCACATCTCTGCAAATATTTAGTTCTATCTTTTCATAGGACAACACTGCATAAATGACTCTGTGACACAATGAAAAGTCGTCAGTGTAAAGTTTGTATAGCAGTGTAAATTTATTGTCCCCTCAAAAATAACTAAAAATACAGCCAATAATAGCTGAACCCCTGGCAACAAAAGTGAGTACCACCCCTAAGTGAAAATGTGAAATGTAAATATTTCGTGTGGCCCCCATCATTTTCCAGCACGGCTTGAATTCTCTTGGCCATGGAGTTCACCAGAGCTTCACAGGTGGCCACTGGAATCCTCTTCCACTCCTCCATCACAACATCACGGAGGTGGTGGACATTTGACACCTTGTGCTCCTCCACCTTCCTTTTCAGGATGCATTTTCTGTATCACCAAATTTGAAAGGAGCTTATTCAAGTCAAAACCCCTTTTTTGAAACGCTAGATCCTTTCCAAAAATGATTGACTCAATCTTATCGAAGACGGGCCGCAGAATAACAGGCAAATTAAAATTTGGTGGGTGAAAGGTAACAAGGCATTGAATTTATTAAAACAAATTGTGCATGTTCTTTAATACTATAGGAAAATGAAAGCAAACCTTTACATTTCTGGCGTCAACCAGTTTCCTTGACCAGTCTGTACCAGTCTTCTGAATGAAGTCATTTGGGATATTGCTGAGGGATCTAAACTGTAAAAAATATAATCACATGGAGTGAGATCTGGACTTGTTGGAGGCCATTCATGAGGTCCACGGCATCCTAGCCAACGTCCTGTAAAATGCCAGTCTAACCATGCACGCACACGGTAAGAGCAAAATGGGGAATTGTCCTGGTCGCCAATGTTCTATAGCCACTAAATATTGCCTAGTTAATTGTAATAAGTAAGGACGTAAGGACGCTTTTCAGATTCCTGGAGGGAAGGGCTTTCACGTGGCGGGAACATTGCTGACTGCTGATGCTTGAGATCCCTTTCATAAACGCTACAAACACTTCGCTTCCTGTTTTTTGATGAATAGCTATGCGTCATGTCTGCCGTACAAGTCACTGTGAAGTCCCGAGTAGTTACCATAGAGACTATACTGTATTAGAATGAATGTGTTTGTATAAACCTGTGATTTGCCTTGCAGCTGGGATTACTGTCAAAGCTGCTGCTACAGAAAATCAATCACCGCCTTCTGATTAATCAGAGCTGAGTAATCAACAGGCCTGTGGTATAAAAAGACATAATTAATGCATCGGAATTAAGAGTCGTGTCAAAGTTGATATCGGAGCACAAAAACACGCCGATGTCAAAAAAAAAAACGGTGGACTGAATTGAACTCAGTGATTTACATCTTTAAAAAAAAATTCCTTGAGGGTTCTTGAGATCAGCTTCACATTTGACTGTACTTTCTGAAATAGTGAGAAGGAAAAAAAATACATTGATCTGATGGATGATGGTGTAAGACTTGTTAAACAGACAGAGACAAAATGAGAAAGAGGAAGCTGAGATACAAGAGCTAAAGTGACAGCGACACTTCTGGCGAGCTGAATGTGAATATCTGAACAGAAGACGACAGGCCTTTAAGGCCCGGTACAAATAAGCTGCAGGGTTTTTTTTTTTTTTTTTTTTTTTTCAGGCTCCTTGGATCCTGCAGGGATGAAGTAGTGCAAAGATTGTGCTTTTCAAAGACTTTATATTTTCACAGTGTTTTTTTTTTTATGACAGGAACACTAGAGGTGCTAAATTGGTCTTATTATATTTCTCTCCCACAACCCGAGGTGAGTCCTGAGGTGAGATTTCACACAGCCACGTTAACCAAGCTACAGTATCCTTGCTCCAATCAATATCTTATCAGTTTCTTCAATCAATACCTTACATGCCATTAGGGACACAAGTTCTAATGATCACTGCAGGCGCCACTTACACCGGATAAGTATTCTTCATCTCGGGTGGTAACCAGGGTATTTGTGCCGTTTCTCCCTCTTGACTTGCCAAACGTTAGATATAACGGCGGTAATAAAGACCCTGATAGCAGTTGGGGGGGGGGCTTTAATAGAACAAAGACTAGTCCTGCTTTCATGAAAGACTGGAATCTGTCAGAGCATGAAAAAGAAACGCAGTTTTAAGAACTTCACAGAATAGATGAATCTCATTAATCACCCAGGGGTCGCAATTAACATCGGTGACCCTGCCGCTGCCACAATGTCATTTACCCTGAAATGAGCTCCATCCCTTTTTAATCTCCCAAACCTTTCACCTTTACCACCTGCGGCTTTAATAACAATGCTACTTGCCATGCTACCACACCTGCATTTCATTTACATAATGCTAAAAGTGATGCTAAAGTCCAACGACTTACAGACATTTGCAAATCCACATTCGGATTGGATATGAACACATTATTTAGAGTGAGCAGACGGTTAATGCTTTAGAAACTGATCCCCCC
>JAAGKR010000321.1:27322-87792 GCA_011419295.1 Clarias macrocephalus | reverse complement strand
CTGGACAGGGTGCCAATCCATTGCAGGGCACACACACATACACACACTCATTCACACATTATGGACAATTTGTGAACGCCAATTAACCTAATCTACATGTCTTTGGACTGTGGGAGGAAACCGGAGTACCTGGAGGAAACCCACCAAGCACGGGGAGAACATGCAATCCGGACCCTGGAGGTGCAAGGCGACGGTGCTAACCACTGAAGGGTCCTCGTGGCATTGGCAGGCCAAATATAATTTTGTTTAATTAATTCCTATTTACTTTCGGAAATAACTTTTTTTTCATACTTTATTTTACTTTTTTTTTTTTTTACAATGAAGACATTCTTCAAATTCCTTCAGCAGTTATTTGCATATGCCTATGACTTCTGAGCTGTTCATGTACGAGTACTGTTTGTATATAATATTTACATCTCAATGTGTTAAACAACTCGGCACATTTCGTTTAAACCCAGCCATTTATCAATTGATCAGAAATATTGGAACATGTGGCTGGCAGGTGTTTCCTGTTACCCAGGTTTGGGCCTCCAAGTGGTAAAGTGGTAAAGTGGTCGCCCTATCATCCGGAGGTCGTTAGTTCGATTCCCGGGTGATGCTGTAACCTCTCGCAGCCGGAGATCTAGAGAGAGCTGATTGGCCGAGCTCTCTCAGAGGGGAGGGATGAGAGGTACTTAGTGCTCCCACATTAATCACAGCTCTACAGCCTATCAGCGTCTGTGAGCTCATACAAGCGGAAGGAGCGGAAAAAATATATATATATATATATATAGAGTCTACTCTTGGTTTAAGCCCTGGTTTCCACTTGTAAAAGTGACCAGAGAGCTGTCGATGGGAACAATGTAAGGTATTTTGAATCTGAGCAAAGAGGGAAAATTTTGCAAGCTTTGAGTATGGCCAACACAACAATTTCAAATGTCGACAAAATGAATGAAACAACTGGCTAATACTGCTAACAACCAGACATTAACACAGGTTAGCCAATGAAAACAAGAGCAGCTGAATAGAAAAAAAAAGTCAAAGACATTAACAACAACCTCCAAGAGGCAAGGAGGAGGTTGCGTCTCAACCCACTCAATGGCAACCCACACAAGAGCAGTAAGAATCAGAAGGCCAGTTTGAAGTTCACTAAAAAATACAGCACAAAAGTTCTGGAGCAAAGATTGAGACACAAGGCCAAAGTGTGGAGAAAGTAATGATCTGCTCATGATCCAAACATCAACCAGTAGATTTAATAACTGCAGTTGGAAATGACCGTTCCATATGGCGGACAATGAAATGAACTGTGTTTCATTGGCGCTCATGTCAATGCTTAAGTAACTAAGAAACCTTACCGCTGACATTTGAAAACATCAGTTCAAACTGAGGATCCTAACACTACCAGTCGAACGGGGTACCAGTCTCTTTTCAGTTCAAACTGCTTGGACCAGTCTTGGGCCTGCAGGACTGCTTGAAGAACAGGCTCGTTCTTCTTTATTAATGATGGAACTCATGATGGAAGCAGCAGAATGAATTTAGAAGTCTACAGAAACATTTGATGTTCTGATTTTTCAGAGACTTGCATCCAGTCTAATTGAGCAAAACCGAAACACACTGCAAATACAACAAACGACTTCATTAACGGAATAGAACGGAAAGTTGTAGACTGGCTAAATCAATCAGCACGCCTTCACCCTGGTAAGCAGCATTTCACCTCCCGAAGAGGAGACTAGAGGGAGAAAACCCTCGACAATCAACAACTGATTGTCTGAACAGATCTGAAAGAAAAAAGAATCATAAAAGAAGTTTAATGACATCAGTGGGTTTCCTGCTTAATGGAGTTATTGCAAGCAAGGAGTCACCACTGCAGACCAACCAGTCGCAATCTCAATCTCAGGTTTCGCACTGGATGCTCTTCCTGACGCAACCCTTCCATTCTATCCAGGCCTGGGACCGGCACTAACGATGCCCTGAAAGCAGTGGCTGGGTTTGGGTATTGACACCCAGGCCATCCACAGGTCAGGAAAGAAGACTACCAGTGAGCCACCAAGCAAAGGAAATGCAACCAAATATTAAGTGGTATTCACTTTAGGACTGTCTGTTCCTATACTTTTGCTCAAAAAAAGGTGCCGTTGTTTAACAAATCTACTGTAGATGTCAGTATCATGAAATGAAAGCTGAAATTCTGATCTATTCCTCTTTTGATCGTTTGATGCAGTGTAACTGGGAGAATTGGTGTTACTGGAATGATGCCCTTAAAGAGGTAATGAATATTTATACTTTACAATGGGCAGTTTCATTTGCCACAGCGTCTAGTCAGATTCCGCTCTCCTGGGTGTTTAGCAGTAAGACTTTTATATATATATATATATATATATATTCAAGGAATCTTATTTCTTTTCACACTATGAATGAATGAAAGCTGTGGTGTGTACGTGCCCCATAATTTACACATCATTTGCCTACATACAGGAATAAAAAAATTTAAAAAGTAAATATCATGGGTTTTTTTTGTTTGTTTGTTTGTTTGTTTGTTTTGGCATTCTATTTTTCATCTTAATACTTCAATAAAATGAAACAAATAAACAAACGCAAAAATTTGCATAATGAATAAAGAAGGATGATATGTCAATATTTAACAAAACATCACCTCATCATTTATTAGTTTGCTCTAATAGCATGGCCAGGGATCATGTTTTATTCTTTACCCAATCCAATACAATAAAAACTAAAAATTGTATGAATATTGCACATCCCAGCACAGCACCGCTGCGTCATTCATTTCAGCAATCGTTCTCACCTTCTGTCCATCCAGTGTGACCCGCAGTGCTAATTTGGTCATACCATCCTCTTTCAGCAGGCTAAGAGAATTGCACAGTGCCAGGCAGAACGCTCGCGCCAGTCGCTCCGTCAGACGGTTATGATTGGCGTAACTGTTCGGCCCGTTCGACGGCTCCTCCCTCTGGAGAAAGAACACCTGTGGAGTCAAAAAAAAAAAAAAAAACCGTCAATCCACATGACTATTAATAGGAAACAGACATCTCCATGGTAACAATAGTGTCTGAGTGTACCTCCGTCCAACGTATGACCTTTCCACTGGCTCGATACTCTAATCTCTGGTGAGCCTTTATACATGTAATTGATTCCATGGACTTTCCATCAATAGGGCTGATTATGCTATGAGTCAACAGAGAGTGGATACAGGTGGAGGAAGAAAAGAGCAATAAATCCACTGGTGCAGTACAATAAATGTTCATAATTAAACAGGGATAATTTGGTTATTTATCAGCTGAAACCTGCACCACGGTAAGGATCAACCCTACTATGCAAATACTGTATATACGAGGTCTCACCCTTTATTAAAACGTGGTTCTTCATCCTGCCACCGAATGTGCACATATTCCTGTCTGTCTGATTGGTGGAGTTTGCCACAGGTCAGGGTGTAGTCCCTCATGTCTCGAAGAGCTCGCCGTAACTCCAGCATTGTTTCCATAGTCACTTGAACCAACAATCCATCTGCGAAGAAAAGACTCGTTCTCGGAATGTCAGTGTAAACTGGACTGGATACGAAAGAAAACAAACACTGGTGCAGCCGTCTAAACTGCCATTGTCAAGTCCAAGATCAAGTAATGATCGAATCAATAGGCGGATGAGGCCAAGGCACTTTCAAGTTCAACTTAAGAGGGAGACCAGAAAAGCCGAGACCGAAAGCATTCACTTCTAACGATTCTCTAGGAGATGTTATTACAGTACTTATCAAACTGCATAGAGTCAAACAACTGCAAAATTTGATTCATAACCAAGACCATATTTAGAATTGCAGTACAGTGCAAATGTCTTGAGCCACCACTCATTTCTTTTTTATACTGTATTTTGCGTCCAAAGTGCCAGACTTTCTTGTATTTTTTAATACTCAAGGGTCTCATTTTTGGCAAGTTTTCTTCTTTCATTTTCAGTCCAGTTCCTGTACCTGACCAGTTTCACAGGAATGTTTTTTTTTCTGGGTGACCTATGAGCCATTCAAGCATATCAACTTAAGACATGAGCCAGTGAGAAACAGGTGCAGATGATGACAGATGATCCGGCCGGTGATTAGTATACTGGTGATGCTGGATGCTGAGTGGTTGGAACAGACGAGAGGGGAAATGAGGTCGCTGCTAATGTTGTTACATAAACAACCGATTTTTAAATTGTACCTTTAGGCACTTTGTAGCCTGTCGCAGTAAAACATTTATTTAATTGAATCTGCATAATTTCATTTAATATGAAGAAATGAGGTGTGGCTCAGAACCTTTACACAACTGTACCAAAACCAAAAACAGAGACGAGGTCAAGAAGTCTGAGACAGTTTTATTAAACACAATTAAGGCTATAACAAAAGGGGCGACACATCTCAAACATCTAAACGTGAGCCAGGAATTGGATGCACAAGCACAATATGTGCCCACACAGTGAGTAGGATGGTGGAGAAAAGAATAAAAAGAGACTACAGGCCATGTTGTAATAAATCAACTGTCAGTCAAACACTACACTTGGCATTATACAGGATATTGTGGCCAGATTATCTCAGCCGTTTCAGCATGAGGACTGCAAACAAGGAAAGGCACCCAGTACAATATACTGGTGAATTACTGATGCTTCGGGGCTGTTTTGTAGCCTGTACAACATTTAGGACCTCTTGTAACAACGAATGGCATTACAAAGGATTAAATCCCAGGAGGTGATAATCCTGGTTCTAAATAAAGCTATTAAATAATGTGTTTCAATCTCATGTGCATCCAAACGAGCAAAGAAAAGTCAGTTTGAATTCGACTCGAAAAAGCCTCTAGAGCAGGGGTGTCCAAATCCAGTCCTGGAGGGCCAGTGTCCAACACAGTTTGGTGCTTCTTCTTCTCAAACACAGCTGATTTAACTAATCTGTTAATTACTAGGTTCAGTGGGTGTGTTTAGGTGTTGGTGAATTACAAACTGTGCTGGTCACTGTGGCCCTCCAGGACTGGATTTGGACACCCTGGTCTAGAGCATTACAGGAGGAGACTTAGTGCTAAACTTGAGCTTGAAATGTCACATATTGTATATTGGTGCAAAAAAAAAAATTTTTTTTTGGGGGGGGGGCGCAAACTTTTAAAGTTTGCCTGTAAATAGCCATTTATCAGGTGATTAAGCATCATTACTACTAGTATAAAATAAAGTCCTGACTCACATCGCATCCAGTCAGCAGCTCCGCTTGCCATAAGAAGTGCTGGAAAAGACTAGTTGAGAATGGTCCAATCACATAAGCCCAAATATTTAAAAACGATATTGATTCGCTAAGAATAAAAGTGGGAGGGTTCAGGGCGCACAGAGCTGCGCCCGAAGGATGATTTGACAATATCCAATCAGAGCTCAGCCTCAGGTCGCATGCTTTTCAAAAACGTACCTGTCTACATAGACACCCGTTTGTCCGGCGTCCCGCGTACACGAACAAAAATGAACGTAATACAGTTTAGATTTTTTTTAATTGCAAATAAATTATATTAAGAAATACAGCGGAATATTGTGACTAAATGACTTTGTTTCATTATTAAAATAAATAATTATTATGTTAAATAATTACATGTTAAAGGGGCATTCTTCTCTGCCTAACTTGAAGGCAGAGTATTGACCGGTGTTATGCGCTAAAATGCCCCCCTGCCACAGATTGCCCCACCTATATAATCTCTATCGAATATTAGATTAGAAATTCAGAAACAGAAATTCATAGCATTATGATTTAAAATTACAAATTACACCAAACGAATGTGATTATAAAATAAACAATATAAAAGAAAATAAATGTTGTATAGAAACAAACATATTTTTTGTATAAATTATATATATATTTTTTCATATACACCATGTATTTTTTATATTGCTTATTTTAAAATAAAAAATAATTTCGTGTAATTTTACATAATAAATATTTATTTAGTGTAAACATTTTTGTATTACATGACAAATCCCTGTTAAATAAATGCGCCACAAAATAAACATTATATGATAATTTTTTAATGGTCTCGACGGCTGTCACGTGCCTGAGGTTAAGTATAATATTATTTAATAGATATTTAATAATAATAAATCTATCAATTTATGTTCTAATCTAATATTTGACCGAAATTATGTAGGAGGGGGCAATCCGTGGAAGGGGGCATTTTAGCCCATAACACCGGCCGCCACTGATACACAATACTGTGCAAAAGTGTTAGGCGCCATATTATCTGTAGTACAAATTTTGTTATATAAGTTTATTATGTCTGCATTATTATGTACAAAACCATTCCCTACAAAGATACACTAAAATAATGTGAAGAAGTTACCAAAAGAACTCGTATTCTCCAGCGTGCTCAGTAAAACCTAACAGCTGTTTTACTTAGAATACTGCACACGTCTGTATCGAACACTACCGCTTATGTTCAAGCAAAGAGTTTCCACATCAAATATTGACTGTTTATTGTTTATGTTATTATTTAGTGCTTTTCATAGATGTTTCTTTTAATGTAGAAAGGTTTTAAAAAGCATCATTGCATATGGCTTTAGTTTGGATGTTCCCAAGACTTTTGCACAGTACTGTAAATAACACAGCTGTTAGGGTTTACTGAGCATGCTGGAGAATACGAGTTCTTTTGGTAACTTCGTCACACTCGCTCCTTTTTATTTGCATGCAAAACCCAGGAGTCGACATTATTGATTTTTTTTTTCCCATCTGAAAACTGGTCTGTCATGTAATATGTCGCTTTCTTTACAGGTATGCAAATATTCTTCTGTAATGTTATTTATTCATTCATTTTAGTGTATCTTTGTAGGGTATGGTCTTGTACATAATGATGCAAAATTCTAAAACAAAATTTGTACTACAGATAATATGGCACCTAAGACTTTTGCACAGTACTGTATATATATACAGTACAGACCAAAAGTTTGGACACACCTTCTCAATCAAAGAGTTTTCTTTATTGTGTTCTTTCTTGTGTTCTTTAGCCCAAACGCGTCTCTTCTGCTTGTTGTCTGTCCTTAGCAGTGGTTTCCTAGCAGATCTTCTACCATGAAGGCCTGATTCACACAGTCTCCTCTTAACAGTTGTTCTAGAGACGTGTCTGCTGCTAGAACTCTGTGTGGCATTGACCTGCTCTCTGATCTGAGCTGCTGTTAACCTGCGATTTCTGAGGCTGGTGACTCGGATGAACTTTTCCTCCGCAGCAGAGGTGACTCGTGGTCTTCCTTTCCTGGGGCGGTCCGCATGTGAGCCAGTTTCTTTGTAGCGCTTGATGGTTTTTGTGACTGCACTTGGGGACACTTTCAAAGTTTTCCCAATTTTTCGGACTGACTGACCTTCATTTCTTAAAGTAATGATGGCCACTCGTTTTTCTTTACTTAGCTGCTTTTTTCTTGCCGTAATACAAATTCAACCTCTTTGAATGAGAAGGTGTGTCCAGACTTTTGGTCTGTACTGTATACATATATATTTTTAAATATATCTTTTTTTTTTCAAGTAGAGTGTCAATAACAATAAGCTTAATATTTTTTAAACAAATGTGTTCCCTGAAGCTGCACAACTTTCATCTCAAATTGTTTCAGGTACTTCACTTTGCCTTGTGAAGGTCAGACGTGATAAGATTTAGTTGTGGAACTTGATAAGTCTGCCAAGAACATTTCAGGAACCGATTTGACCAGGAAATGAAAGCCTCACAAAAGGTCATTATGATTTACAGATAAGAGTAAAAACCCTCTGGCTTATGAACTGCTCCCAGATTTCCTCATGTTTTTTCCTATTTCCATTACTATGGAACAAGTTAATCTTCATCTCACCACGCAGACTTTGTACCACACTCTACAGGCTTTTTTCAAGAGTAAAATGTAAACCTGGCCTTTCTGATATGGAGACCTCTGCATTTTTTGGCAAACCAATTGAAATTCTGCTTGGGGTTAAATAATGATACTATTCTATGATTATAATATAGACACGAAGGAATTCCTCACTTCATTATATCAAATCAAATAGCAACCGCTGCACAAAATGTCTGTCAATGTTTCATTAAAGGAAGCACACAATGTTCACCATCACTGACCCCCGTGCACATTTATAGACATTCAATCACTGCTTTTATATCCATGCAGTATAATAACCAGCACCGGATCGTCATAACAACCAAGACACGTTCGAAATATACAATGCAACAAGAAAGCTCTTAAATAGATATATTAAGTGCAAACCTTCGACAATGCTGGATTTGGCCAGGTATCCTGATGAAGCCTTCAGTGCACCACTGAATACAAAAAAACAGGAGCCTGTAACTGAGAGACAGAATCATTTTATTTGAATGCTGATCAGATTATAATCTACAATTATTATAAACCTTTTTTTTTTTTTGTACTGGCGTGTGACTGCAATCACTGAACCCAGGTCTTCATTGGTTTAAAACTTCATTTCCTTACACACACGTTCAACCTTCTAGCACACAGATACAGCAGGGATTGATTTATGTATGGTCATGCTATCTGGTATCACTCAAATTAGGATGGCTTCCCTTTTGAGTCTGGTTCCTCTCCAGTGATTTTTTTTTCCTCACCACTGTGACCTTCAACTTGCTCATTAGGAGTCAAACTGATAGAGTATACATTTTTCACTTTATATAAAGATTTTTTACATTTTTCTAAAGCTGCTTTGCAATAAGATCCATTGGTAAAACCACTATAACAGCAGAGACTAGTTACACCAAGGTCAGATTCTTTCATCTGTATTGGTGACGCCCCCTGGTGGTCCATACTGCTGTACAAATCTCTCAGATGTTCAATCATTAAGCATTAACATTCTTAGATGATTCCTAGACTTTAAAATCCTAAAATGTGCACTTTGCAGCTTGTCACAGTAAAACCTTTGTTCCCGTTCCTTTCATTTTAACCTACATCATTTCATTTCATTTCATTTATTATAAGGAGACGAGAGATGGCTCGTGACTTTTGCATAGTGCTGTGTTTTAAGGACATTTTAAAGTGAGTCTTAAAGGATCTAATATATGGATATGTATGTACAATGCCTGACAAAAGTATTCCTACTCCTTTGAATTTTTCCATATTTGGTCTCGTTACAACCACAAACGTAAACATATTTAATTGGGATTTTATGTGAAAGACCATAAACATAAAGTGGCACATAATTGTAAAGTGAACGTTAAATGATTAATAGTCTTCACAAGTTTTTACAAATAAATATCTGAAAATTTTAGGATGCTTTTGTATTCAGGCCCCCCCAGCCAAAAGGTATACCTCAAGGTTCAGGTATGTCTCTACCAGTTTTGCACATCTAGAGATTGGGTGACAATTTTTGCCAATTATTCTATGCAAAATAGCTCAAAATACCTGAAGCTCAGTCAGATTGGATGGAGAGCGTCATCTGTGAACAGCAATTTTCACATCTTGTCACAGATTCTCAATTGGATTTTGACTGGACCTGTTTAGGGTCGTTGTCCTACTGCAATGTGAACCTCCGCCGAGGTCGCAAGTCTTCTACAAACTGTAACAGGTTTGCCCATTATTTATTGTAGCTTCACCCACTTTCCCATCAACTCTGACCAGCTTCCCTGTCCCTGAAGATTAGCCTCCCCAGGACGTGATGCTGCCACCACCATGCACAGTGTTAGTTTTCCATCACACACAAAAGGCCAAAAAGTCCAATCTGATCCGAGCACATGTTTGTTGCGTCTCCCAAATGGCTTGATGCAAACTGCAAAAATTCAAGAGCTATGAATACTGTAACTGCAAGGCACTGTACATAGTTTAGCTCTCTTTTTTTCCCCTGAAAGTGCATTCTGACACTCTTTTGGGTGGAGCCTAATTCATTACTTCATGTAAACATGAGTGCGCATTTCTCTCTCAGACTGTCAGCACATATTGTTTGTGTACAAATAGTACATATGTTCGCATGTGTGTGTGTGTCTGTGTGTGTGTTTTCATTTGCTCACTTCTGCGAGGCTGGCTGTGGATGCTGATTGCCTGAGTCTGGTACTGTCCATCTGCAGTCTGCACACAGATGAGGTGGGAGTCGGCACGCTCATTAAAGCAAGCGCCCATCGCCAGCAGTTTCTCATTCGACTTACTCAGCACCTTCAGCAGCTGAGCAAGCAACGGGAGAAGACACGTAACCTGATTTAACAGCATGCCATGACAGCTGCATACAGTAGCACGGTATGGAATCTTTCTAGGATTTCACTTTATGCCCAGCGAGACCGTTACGTCTCATCATTATTTCAGGCAGAGACATTTAATTATCTCATTTACAAACGACCCGCCTAGGAGAATCTGTTTGATGTTTCTGGTGGTGCCTTACGTCAGCATGACGGCTTTTAGGGACCGTGATGCACGTGCTCCGCGCCTCCAAATCGACCATGAGCCCCGTCACTACCGGCAACGTGTAACGGTAAAAACGGAAATCCTGAAATAAATAAATAAATAAATAAATAAATAAATAAATAGACCGGAGAAAACATTACGTGATAGAAGAAGCTTTAAAAACAAGAATAAGACAAGAAGGATGTAAGGATGGAGTCTCACCACGAGGAGCCTCATGATGCTGTTGTTGATCTGACCGAAAAGCGGCTCTCTGAATCGTACACTGAACAGAGGACAGGGATAAACTGTAGGGCAGAGAAAACATCAGCGATCAGCGACACAAAGCCTGATCCACTCACTCACTCACTCACTCACTCACTCATTGTTTCTACCGCTTTATCCTGTGTACATGGTTGCGGGGGTCTGGAGCCTATCCCAGGCGACTTTAGGGCTACAGCCTGGATGGGGTGCCAATGCATCGCAGGGCACACACACACACACACACACACACACACACAATCACACACTGCGAGCAATTTAGGGAACGCCAATGAACCTAATCTGCATGTCTTTCGGAGGAAACTGGAATACTTGGAGGAAACCCATCAAGCACAGGGAGAACACGCAAACTCCATGCACACAGACCCCGAGACGGGACTCGAACTTGAACCCTGGAGGTGCAAGGCGACAATGCTAACCACCAAGCCACTGTGCCGCCAAGCCTGATCAGATTTCACCCAATTTTCATTTTCAATTTGGTGATTTTTTTCAATTTCCACCAAGCTCTCCCTTATTATATGACTTTTTATAACATATTGCGTTCTGCTGCACACACATGAACACGCTCGTAGACAAAAAACATGACGTGCTCTCTTCAACATACATGACTTACGAGATGTTCATAAATCCATAAAATATGCTTCATCAAAATTCAAACTTCATTTTTTTTAATACATGTCAATACAGTCAGTGCTGAAGTTCTTACATCTGTACTCGGCTCCTAAGCGTAGCATGAGGCGCAGGGGGAACGCCCTGGCCCAGGGACTCTCGGCCCGAAGAATGAGCAGGCCGAACAGGAAGGGCTGCGGGGGCAGCGGCAGGCCGTCCAGAGACTGTAACGTCGGTCGCACGTAGAGAAATCCGGCGTGCTCCTCGCTGTCCAGAAAGCCTCGAGCGGCCAAAGAGTGACTCAGATGATTCAAGAGCTTTCCAGCTGAAAATTAGAAAGGATATATGCGTGTGTGTGTGTGTGTGTGTGTGTGTGTGTGTGTGTGTGTGTGTGTAGATCTGTACAGGACAGCACCGCAAACAACAGTTCAGCTTATAGATTTCTGTCTGGAAGCAGACTTTACCTGTCTGTGCGTCCCAGTAGATTTGAATAAAGTGATTAAAGATGTCTGTGGGGAATCTCTTTTCTTCTGGTAAACACTGTAATAGCACGACTACTTCTGGCTGACCCACGGCGTGCATGCCCTTAGACGTCACGCACCAGCACCTCCGGTTTACATCTGGAGAACAAAAATACAAACCCACACACATTTGTCTTACTATTAAAGTCACAGCTGTCAGATATTTCTATCGACGCCCCAAGATGCTCTCGCTCTCTCTCTCTCTCTCACACACACACACACACACACACACACACACACACACACACACGCTCTCTTACTCTCACTCTCACAGACAGAAAAAAAATCCAAAGGCATTACTGCAGTCCTCCATAATCACACTCCAAAAATGTCTTAGCAAGCAAAATATTTTGCTTATAGTCATATTTATCTATTATCCCTGTTATAAGATTACAGCAAACCAAATATGAGATTATTAAACCTAGACATTTGCTTGAAATAGTCTTGCACTATTGGCAGATAATTTTAATGCTTTTATGCACTTAGTTCGAAAAGAATTGAAACAAAAAAAAATTTCCCAGTAGAAAACTTTTTTTTTTTTTTTAATGACAAGAAATGCTAATAATAATCTTCTACACTGCATGGCCAAAAAATAATAATAAAACAACAACAAAATAATGATACACTCCAAGATTTCAATGACCAATTTTAGCTTTGATTATGGTGCAGTATGAGTACAGGAACATGCTCATTCCATCAGGAAGAAAAAAGAACATACAGTAGATGTGATAACTTGATCATTCAGTACATTCGGGTCGTCAGCCGACTTCATTTTATTGCCACATAACGTTGCTGAGTCTCGACCTGAGCGACTGAAGCAACCCCAGATCATAACCCCGCCTCCAGAGGCTTGTACAGTGGACACTTCTTACCCTGACACGCCCATCGCTCTGGAATAGAGTCAATCTGGACTCATCAGACCACATGACCTCCCTAGCAAATTGAAGTGTTTTTACCAGATTAGTCTCATTAACACCTGATTTTCTTATGGTCCGACAGCTGTTTGACCCCGAACCCATGTGCTCTTGTTAAACTGTGTGTGTTGAAATGCTCTTACTTTCACTATTAAAGATTTGATGAGAGAAACGTGATTTTTACTAAACATGATTTCTTTTACCTGACCAACTCCAATTATTTGAAATCCTCCTTTATTGTTTTTGTTATTTAAGGCATCCCTTTTGAAGTCATGACTTAAAAAAAAATTATTTATTTTTTTTTTTTTGGCCAGGCAGTGTATTTGATTTTATTGTAATTTTATAACAGTGACGACATCCTGAACAGCGGAGTCAGACTTACAGCTGACGATCTTCACCATGGCCAGTAGGTTGGCGTTGAGGACAAAAACCAGCGGCTCGGTCTGGCCTTGCTCCAGCTCTTCGAGCAACGAAGTCTCTGTCCGTTTTTCCTCCACTGTGTAATCTACAAAACCCAATTTACAGAGGAATTACACAACATTGAGGATCCGAGACACAATATATTATAATGTTTTGTATAGACACGTTTTAATGGTTTTTTAAAAACTAAAAACAAGTTTAAAAACAGGTAAACCTATGGAGCCAGGAGGACACTGAAAGTACTAAAGTATTCAGAAGATCCATATTAGTTTAGTCTAAGATAACTCAAACTCAAATATTCCTCTTCTGTTCATGTAATCATACATTATTTGCTATATGAGGACGTTCATACCTCCTTTAACACCTGTAGAGGTGAGGATAGGGGGAAGCCCTTTATGTGGTAAGGGCTTAGCTGAGCTCCCTTTGGGACTGCTAACCACTTCCTGATGCTCCAAACAAGGAGAGTTTGGCATTTCCTTGAGGTCAGGAAAAAAAAAACATATATGTAATTCACATTACACACTTTTACAAGTGACTATTCCACACTCTGACAGCCTACACTCTTTATTCTGTATCTACACTCTATGGAAAAAAGTATTTGGCCAAACCTGCAATGACATTGTATTCAAGTACATATACTTCATTATGGAGTTGGTCCCCCTTTTGCGGCTATAACAGCTTCCACTCTTCTTGAAAGTCGCTCCACAAGAGTTTGGAGTATTTCTGTGGGAATTCTTACCCATTCATTCTGTAGAACATTTATGAGGTCAGCCACTGATGTTGGACGAGAAGGCCTGGCTCGCAATCTCAGTTCCAGTTCATCCCAAAGGTGCTCGATGGGGTTGCGATCAGGGATCTATGTTAGGGCCAGTCAAGTTCTTCCAAAAATTAACTCATCAAACCAAGTCTTTATGCATAGTCCTTGCTTTGTGCACTGAGGCACAGTCATGTTGGAAAAGAAAAGGGCCTTTCCCAAACTGTTGCCACAAAGTTGGAAGCATAGCATTGTCCAAGATGTCTTGGTATGCTAAAGCATTAGGATTGCCCTTCACTGCGGATGAGGGGCCTGAAATTCCCTCAATTCAATAATTAACAGGTTTGGTCAAGTGCGTTTGTTCAGATAGTGTTTACTTAGGACAATGGCAGGTTCTTAGGACAGGGAGGAAACCAGTGATTCCAGTGGTTCCAGTGGTAATAAGTGTAGACAGTAGAACATGTAAAACAGCAACTTGAGCTCTGGAAAGGTAATTCCAGGTAACCAGGACCTTTAGCATGTATGCGATGGAGAACTTAAGGGGACATCTGGGGTTGAACCCCTCCTATCATTGGTGGACTGCTTTGGACAGGTCAACCAGTTGACCATAAATGAAGAACAGATTTTGGTCCAGCAGTTGAGGTAACAGCCTGTCACTACTACACAGTCACTGCTAGGAGACATGTTTGTCTTGGGTTCGTTTTTGGTTAGATTTTATTATCAGTGGTCAGTTCTCCTGAAGTGGTATTACTGATTCCTTTTGTCAAAAAGACACTTGGTAAAGACAACTCAGTATCTATTTTGTACCAGTCTCGGGTAAAAGAATCTCAAAGGTAGAAGGAGAAGCAGAGAATGTCCCTGAGATACCCAGAGCAAAACAACAAGCAGGAGATACCATTTTCAAAGGTCAGCACTAGTCTGTGTCCTGCCGCCCCATCAGTGCTGCACAGGCAGTTGTAACTAGTCCATCTTCTGCAGAATTTCCTGTGAGAAAATCCAATGCAACTTTAATAATCAGAGACTTGTGGATACTGTGTTTCAATAGGAAGAGCAGGATACTGAGAATGACCTGCTGAACTTCACTGAGGTGACATGAATGGGACAGCAAGCTCCCTTATAAGCAGTGCTGTACTGCAGTTATCTAATTATATATTAAAACAGAAATTCGGTTTGGCAGATGGCCAGTGTTTGTGTGTTTGCACAGGTAGTTCTGTCCCAGGCGTGTCCCAGGCCATCCTCACCGAAATTATAGTAGCCAGCGTTATCATGAATTTCTATGTCATACGGTGATTGTGTCTCAGGTATTCTTCAGTGAATGAAACAGTAGGCAGCATCATCTACAGCAATGATCTACAGTACTTCATGCTGAGTTCATAGCTACTGAAACCCCGGATCAGACTGCAGAGCTTCTACAGCTACGCCGCATACGACGAGCGAATCAAACCCCGGCTCAGACTGAGACGCGTCTACACCTACAGCGCATACGACAGGCCGAAGTAGGCTGCCAAAACATTGGAGCAGCATGAGGAGTGGCAGCGAGTTGACCATCAGGCATCATGATCTTACACTTACATCACTATGGGCAAGGAAAAAGTTGACATGTACTGTATATGAAGACTTTAATGAATAAATGTTTGAAATGTTTAATACCTTCCTCACAATTTGGTCTCAACCTTACCATGGAAGTGTGCTATAACCCCAAGGCATTACACAATTTTTTTGCAATGCTTGTGAAAAGATGCTGCATCCAAAAGATGTACCAAAAGGAGATGTTGAAGGTAAAGTCCTTGGAGTATCTACCACCAGAGACGTAAATGTGAGTTTAAGAGTATGAGCCAGAGCAGGAACTTAGGAACTAAGCGGCAATGTTTATCGTGCAGTACCACCAATGTCCACAAGTGGACGACACTGTGAACCATGCTACAGCAGGCACTGCAGAGAAATCAACCACTATGAAAATGTTGGTGCTAGTGCAGGGAAAGCAGCCACTATGAGAAAGGTGATGGTCTGTCATGCAGGAAACGACTGCCAAGAACAGTCAGCACTTTTCATAAGAACCCAGGCTTTTCCAACTGGCTTGGCTGTGAACCTTAAACAAACCCAATGTGTCTGATTAATGTTATGAATCCAAGCTAACTGGCATCATTATGACTGACAGCTAAGAGGACTGCCTGAATAGCCAGGCCATAAAAATCACCCTGGACCTTCAATCCACTGATTTCTTGCTCATTCACAACATTAAAAATACAAGAGAACAAGTTATTGTTAAATGACTGCAACAAAAAAAAAAAAAAGGGCTTACAGACAGGTCTGCAGATACCACATGAGCTGCTGCAGGAGGATGCGTCTGCATTGAATCTCTGTGGGTTGGAGTAGTGTTGGCACTAGACGTCTCATTTTTGGCTAAAACGCTGTCAGCAAACCATACTTTCTTTTGTTCCTTGCGAAGGGTCTCTGTAAGGCAGTGACAGGTAGGGATACAGAACAAGGTTGTCATTGGAAAAGTAGTAATGCATAATGAACCAGATTACAAAATGTACAGTTATAAAGGCAGTGCTTTTTATTTAAATACCCACTGTTAATGAGAGTAGCGTGACAGGTGACACAGACCCGACCCTCTTTTCCACCCAGGTGAGTCAACCTGAATCTCAAGTCACAGCAGACCACACAGAACACCTGAGAATAAAAACAAACAAGCAAACAAACGCATGTGTAGCAGACGCTGCTGTACATTACGTCACCCAGACCAGCCCTCCCCACCCCAAATCACTTCTACCGGGTGTACATACTACATAAACACTAAAGCAGAAGTTTAGTTTGGCAGCCTTTTGGAGAGCAATCATTCACTACTGGCTCATTCCAACAATGGACATCTGCCAATAATATCTGCTAAAACAGCAAAAACTGTGAATCTGCTTTTTCTTTTTTCTTTTTTCATTTGAGCTGTCAGTCCACATGGAGCGAGATGAAAGCTGTTAATTGCAGTACTGCAGTGATGATGTCACCCAAATAAAAGTTGTTGTTTTTTTCTGAAGCGCTGAGACTTAGCCTACATTAATTCAAAGCCACTTTAAAGTCCTGTTCTGATTCTAAATTTAAATCAACACGGGCACGGTACGACAACATTTTAGTCCGTTACCTTCCCGCAGGCTCTGCAGTGGTGCCTTCTCTTCGTGAAGGAGAATCTGGAGCCACATTTCATACACACCGGTGCCTGAGAATCTGGGACCCACTGTGGAGCCGTAGAGCCCAGAGAACTGCAACGCTGCACGAGCAGGGCACCAAGGGACCCCCTTCTGACGGTAGCGGATCCATTCTCGGGGGCGCTTATGTTCACACTGCCTCTACGGCCCGGATTAGATTCGGATCTCAGGGCCGAGGGCAGCATGTGCGTCTCCGGGTGTTCCAGTCCAGCTCCGTCACTGTGGCTCAGTGCTGGAGGTGTGGACGGTGAGGATCCCACCATTGCCTCCTGTTCCTCCTGCTCGCCATCTGCCAGCTCCTTCTCTTCCACCACGGAGTCCTCTTTGAGCCCAGGCATCAGGCAGCTGTCCTCCAGGAGCGCCTCCCTGGAGTCGTTCAGAGTGGTGTAACCCAAGCGCCTCTCACCCCAGACAGAGAGTGTAGCGCTCACCGCTTGCCTCATTCTCTCAGCAGGGTCCGGCGAGGTCCGAGAAGCCGCACAGCATCGCTTGCGTTACGTCACACTGATCTTAGCGTTCAGCTCCAAATCGGCCATGATGCGAGGACGTTTTCAAAGGGTGACTCAGACGCAGCTTCTTCCGAGCCGGATGGATGTCTCATCGCTGCATACTCTGCTCGTGGAAAAGAACACAGGAGGAATACAGATTGCTCATGAGCGCCACTATAGTACAACAATTCACACAAGGCATCAGCCTGATCAATCTGGCAACCCAAATTCAACCATGCAGCCCAGATTGTGCTGAGCTAAGCTCTGATTTCTTTATTGGCACATGCATGAATACCGCAATAATGTCATAGTGTATTTAACAAAAAAGGTGGTGGTGTGTTTAAACAGCGGGAGGGTTCGGTTTTGGCAACACACATCATTCCCAGCGCATTAATGTCCAGTCTGGAAAGGAAAGGCGTGTGAATGAATGAATAAATGAATGAATGAATAAATGAGGGGGGGGGGGAGCCGGTATCCCCTAAAATATATTAATATAAATATATCTAAATATACACTATATTTGAGAAAAATCTTCCTTATGTCCTCATGCTTAGATTAGCCTATAGTCTTCTACCACCCACGTCTACACTTATTATCACTGCAACATCTGCACAACCTCTGCACAGCATTTCTTTGCATGCATATGAAGCTAAAATCTGATCTCCATGGAAATAATACCACATGCAACAGACATTTTCTCTCTCCCTCACACACACACACACACAAACACACAACCACATCACCTACTGTCAGTGACTGCGGCAATGCGACAGTCGCATGTCCTGTATCGCGGAAGCGCGCGCGCCACTAATCAGTCCGCTTCAATCCGTCGGAACATCACTGACCTTGTGTCTTCTTTGATGTTTTTTTTTGTTGTTTGTTTGTTCTTTTTTTTTTTTCTTTCCCGCCTTTCTCGCTTCTCGCGACGTGTGATCGCTTGCAGAGAACAGATCGTTAGATCAGTGGACACCAGCAGAGCAGGGATCAGGAATGAGCTCCTTCATGGCACAGCTGATTTCAGGGATGTGCCTGGGCGCAGTGAATCTCTCAGCTCTCAGTCTGCTGCAAGCCTGGCCTCAGATTTTACACACACACACGCGCTCGCGCGCGCGCGCACAAACTCATCCTCAAGCTCGTCCCATTACTACATCCATTTTTCTGCCTTCTGTTCAATCTAAGCTGTAATGCAGTGACGTCAAAACCACTGACATTAACACTGCCAAAAGTTTGTGGACAATCGACATCACACCTATACATCTATCAGCCATAACATTATGACCACCCGCCTAATAATGAGTGCTGACACCTTTCTATTGGAATCAGCATCAACCTTTTACTCAGTTTGAGCTACACTAGATAGCACTCCCCATGTGCCCCAGAGAGCCATCGACCCTGTCACCATTTCACAGGTTTCCCTTCCTTGGATCACTTTTGGTTTGTCCTGACCACTGCAGACCAGGAACATCCCACAAGAGCTGCAGTTTTGGGGTTATTCTGACCCAGTCCTCTAGACATCACAATCTGGCCCTTGTCACTCAAATGCTTGCTTCCAACACATCAAAGTCAGGGAATAAAAAATGTTCACATGCGTAATATATCCATACCCACCACTGTAATGAGATATTGAAAATGTAGCTACTGTGAGAAGGGCCAAATTGTGATGGCTAGAGGACTGGGTCAGAGCAACGTCAAAACTGAAACCAGTTAAACTGTAACTGCAACTACTTAAACAACATCCCACAAGTCCTGTAGTTTTGGAGTCTGTCCTCTAGCCGTCACAATTTATCCCCTGTCAAAGACACTCATATTCTTACGTTTGCCCATTTTTTCTACTTCAAACACATCAACTTCCAAAAAAAAAAAAAGGTTGACTTGCTCATAATATGTCCCACCCACTTCCAGTAACCATTGTTGGTTAGAAGGGACAAATGTGAGAAGGGACAAATTGTAATGGCTAGACGACTGGGTCAGAGCAACTCCCAGTCTGCAGGTCTTGTGGGATGTTCACAAGCTGCAGTGGTCAGGAAAAACCAAAAGTGATCCAATGAAGAAAAACCAGTGATGCACATGGGAAGCAAAGGCTGGCCTGTGTCGGCAGATCCAATAGAAGTGCTAGTGTAGATTAAATTGATGAAAAGGTAAATGCTGGTTGTATTAGACAGATAGAAGGTGAGTATGTCCCCCTCTTTTGAGAGGTAGACCTACCTAATATTTGGCAGGTGGATAAAATGTTGGTGTATCTTCTTAGTGAGCATCCCATTCCATATCTAGCCTTCTTTTTGTCTAACAATAACATTTCCTCTTCTGGAAAGGCTTTCCACTAGATTTTGCAACCTGCCTGTTGGGATTTGGGCTCAGGTCAGGACAAGCAAGTTCTTCCACTCCAACGTGGATGAACCATGTTTTCATAGAGCTCGCTTTGTGCACAAGGGCCTCATCATGCTGGAAAAGGTTTGGGCCTCTTAGTAGTTCAAGTGAATGAAAATCTTACCGCTATATAATACAGAAACACTATAGACAACTGTTTGCTTGCAGGTTTTACGTAAAAAAAAGCCTGGAGAAGGATCACGTATACATTCACCCACTCATTGTCTATTCCACTTTATCCTGTATAAAGGGAGCCTGGAGCAAATCCCAAGAGATTTAGGGCATGAGCCGGGACAGGATGCCAATCCATTGCAGGGCACACACACGTGCACACGCTTGTTCACACATTACAGGCAATTTGGAAATGCCAGTTAGGCAAATCTGCATATCTTTGGACTCCATTCATACAGACCGGAGGCGGGAATCGAACTAGGACCATGGAGGTGCAACGTGACAGCAATAACCACTACACCAACATTCCACCAGTACATATACAGTTGGCATGATTGTCATCTGTCCACATATTTTTTGGACTTGTAATGGTGGTTAATCAAGTCCTTCATGACTGTATATAATTTTATCATTCAATATCACCCAAATTCCCTGCTGAGCCTGGTTCCTCTCAAGGTTTTTCCTCGTCACCCTCGTCCTCAGGTTGCTCATCAGGAACAATCTGCTCATTTTGATTTATACATTATGTCCTTACATTTTCATGGAAATCCTATCTCATTTCCGTAATTTTCTTTTTGTTCTGTAAAAATGCTTTGCAACAATGACCACTGTTAAAAGTACTAATTAAATAAAACCAAACTGATCAGTTAATATCTTAACACGCAACTTACTATTAAGCATTTGACTAATACAAGACTGCATAATTAATCCTATAAGAATCGATGCAATTGTTTACTTGCAAAAGGCTACAGAGTTTATTATAGGTATTATATGCATTGTCAATAAGTATTTTTTAATACTCTCAAGATGCTTTTAGATCCTTTTAATGTGATCATTTGTGCCATTATCAGCTGCTAACCCAGATAAATACAGTTAAATATAAAATGGTACATTTAGTAGTTACATATTGCAGTTGAACTTGCAATGCGGCAAAATAATCAGTGTGATTTTTTGGGAAACAAATCGTGCTGTTGTAGAGAAGACCAACGAAAATGTGTACTGCGCCTAATTCTATCTGGAGGCCAGCACCATGTGTGTTTCCATGTGGGTTTCAACTAAATGATCACAAAATGTATGTATGTATGTATGTAATACGTACATAAACATGCAAAACATATGGGAAAGCCTGTAATGAGTGTAAGGTTTTCCATCCCACTTTAGTTTTCATGGAATAATTTTCAGAGGCATTGTGACTCTGCCCAAGATAAAGCATGAATGAGGTGTCCATGCATGTCACAAAGAATAATAAACCTCCTTTGGCAAAAGTCATTCTTCTTCCTGTTGTTTCTCAGCTTTTGATCTCAACACACACACAGGAAGCTTTTTATTCAGCAATAAAGATCACAACACTAAAAGGTTTCGATATTTATTGTTTCCTTGACAAAAATAAGTAAGACTAGTTTTCCATCAATCATTATCAAGACGGACAACACGGCATTCGGCCAGAACCATTAACCATATTATATAACGTTACCGTCATCTCGTTTCAGTGCAAGAGACTGACAGGGGAGCATTATCTGGGCAAGGGTGCCAATTTAAAATACAAAAGTCTCTGGGTCGCTGGATAGTGTTGATATGTCTGGTATCTCACTTTAAAAATACTGCAACAGGTTCGGTCGTGAACTGCAGTCCCGGGTAACGATGTGCAATCAGTTAGCCTCGTTCTTCGATGCTTCGTCGAAGTTCTCTACCAGATCTGGGGAGGAAGAGGAGAGAAAATTTATGAGGGGCTTGGAGATTCTCACACACACACACACACACACACACACACACACACACACACACACACACACACACACACACACTCTTCTTTCCACATTCTTACAAAACCGGATTATGAAACATCCTACCTGGGACATCATCATCCTCTTCATCGATATCTTCTGCTTTGGGGGCTTTGTTGTCAAGAACTTTGAACGGACAAGGAAAAAGGTAAGTAAGTAAGCTACCTAATAAATTATACACACTTTAAATGTCTTTGTACGGCGGGTCGTTTTTGCTCACCTTGTCTGGGGAACTGCTCAGCAAGTTTGCGCAGACTCTTGAGACTGTCTGCACCGAGTTGGCTGAGGATGCCAGGGAGCATCTCTGTCAGCTGCTTGGTCTCTGCATGGCCCGTGATGGCGAACGTGTTTGCGGACAAAGACGCCTGCACTTTGGGGTTATTGAAGTGGATCACCGTGCCATCGTCTTTTATCATGTTCACCTGCAATCAAAAGGAGTCGGAAGTTAGACGCAAGACCGTTTCCAAGAGCAGCACAAATACAACACTGACACTTTACCTCCTCAATTCCTGCAATGTTGTTCACGGCAAGTTTCTTTAACGAGCTCTGAAGTTTTTTGTCGTCCGCTGTCGCCGTTCTGTGGACAACCTTCTTCTTCCTACGTGCTGTACCCTGAGGAAAGAAAAAACACATTACTAAACATATGTGACTAATGACTGGTTATGCTATATGATGTGTGTGGCTGCACACATTAACACAGCAGACTGTTCACAACGTAAAGTTCAGTTTTACCTTGCCCCCTATTCGGACTTGGGCTTGAAGTTTAGCCAGTTTTTCTTGATTCATTTTGTTTTCTGAGAAAAAAAAACATTTAGCTGTTGAACATCAGATTATATGTTAAAACTAAAACGTAGCACATAATCAACCAAACCATACAATTAAGGAGAAACTAAGCTTTGTTCAGGCTTAGCTACGAAAATGAAAAATCACTTTCATTTGCAGAAGTCCAAAAAAAAAAAAAAGTGTAAGATGAATGTGATAACCAGTGAGCCACCATGCCTCCTGGGAACTATAACGATGAAGCAACATTTATCAAAACATTTTGTTTCAAAATTGTGTCTGAAATCATGGTTTAAAAATATATGATATTTAGAACAATAACAATCCTACTCTTGTGATGAAATAGTGCAGGAATGAACATTATGTCATGACTATAATCATCTGGTGACTAATCACAAACGATACCATAAAATAAGAATATAGAACTTTAAATAACTAAAATGATGAAGCAACACTAGTACTAAAAAATAATATATATGACAAGTGTTCAAGTCAAACTGGGACTTGACAAACAGATAGATGTAAAAACGGATTGACATTTACAGAAGACTTCAAGCACTGTATGTTGATGAAGCTCCTAACCGCAGTAAAACATTTGAAATGTTGCAAACGTTTTAAAAAAGCCCAGTGCATTCGTTCCCGTGAGCATTTACTGAGTGGAACCTGATACTTGAAAATCAATTATAACTTGTTAACTTGTGGAAGAGACGCATCTGACTGTGGGAACTGAACACACAATCATTCACAAACACCATTTGCACGACGCAGGAACTTGTCTGGGAGTTATTGCCAGATCCCCCGTATCGTCCTGACCTCGCGCCAGGCCATTTACACATGTCTGGGCCAATAAAGAGGTTTCTGGGAGGCCAGCATTTCGGAGGTGAAGCTGAAAGTCCGATCATGGCTCCAGAGTACTGAGAAAACTTTCTACCTTGATGGTGTCCAAGCACTAGTGAAACACTGTGATAAGTGCAGTGGTGTAGCAGAAATAAAGGTAGTTTTTATTCTGTACAATCAAAAGCCCTGGTTTGACTTGAACACACCTCGTATAATACTATTAATATCTGATATTATAAATCCTTCCATTACACAATGTAGCCGTTAGAAGAGAGCTTCTGTTGCTAAGCAACAGATGAGGCAATTCTACAGGCAGTGCAATATTTAACAGGATTTCGATTTATTTAATTTAGCAGTTAGATTTAACAGTTAATTTAACTAATTAATATTTTTAAATCTATACAAATAACTTAAAAAAGAGGTTTAATGTGCTGGAGCCGTTCTAATACAATAGATCTTTATCCGATCTACTTTTTCAATTTATCATCTGTAATTCACTATCCGATAACCGAACAGGGAGTGTTTTTGGCTGACGACAAAAGAAATACAACATAACATTTTTTATCATATCATCTCTTTCCCTTTGATTGTAATAAGATGAAATCACAGCAAGATTTTCAATCTACTGTCAACTAGGTAAATTTTGCACAATATTCTAATATTTAGAAACCAAACCAATGGAAACCAATACCATATAAAGTCACACCAAACAAATTTTTGTTGAAATTACAGTTTAAAAAAATTAAATGGTTCATCTTTGTTTCAAGCAGACATGTACATGGGCTTGAGCCTGAAATATATTTATATATTACACATACTAGCGAAAGTATCTGTCGTTAAAGGAAAAGACTTTTTAAAAATAGTCAAAAGGTTCAAGCTAAAAATAAGCTGATCTGCTTTAATGTAATCAGTGATATTATTTCAGGTTGAAGCTCATGTACATGTCTTCCTGTATTTCTGTACAGTAGAACTCTCTGCCTAACTTAATACAAAAAAAAAAAAAAAAAAAAACACTTGAGTGCTGTTATTTCAGCGGTGAATATATCAACTAATCCCAGTAAAAATATTCAGTTATGATTTTCTAATTAATATCTGTTGGTGCAAGTGTTTGTTTACACTGAGAAAGTACCTTATTTTAAAGGAGATTATTAAATTCACCACATAAATGTCGATAACATCACTTTTACTTAACACTTTGATTATATTTATGGTGCAGGTTAAACTTCTGGCAGATATCTAATTACTACAGATATCTAATTACTGCAGAAGTGTCATTAAATTCTGTGCAGTCAGTTTTATGTGATGCTGGAAAGACAAACAGACACGTTTCTGAGACTGGTATTCTAATCCTCCAATGTATAAAACGTAAAGATATCACTGAAAGAGTGATTTCTGACCAATGTACAGACAAAACCTTTCTTTTAATATATACAGATAACCCGTTTCTCTGGTAACGCCGATGCGGTTTATTGGATTAAAAACCCGACGCATTAATGACACACAGGTGCGCGTGCAGCATGGATTTTTACAACGGTTTCGAGCGCGGCTCAGCCAATCAGATTTCAGTGTGCAAAGTTGTGTAATAATCTGATCCAGGCTGCTAGCAAGGAGGCTAACGAGCTCCGAGTTAACGAAGAAAAAACGCCTGCTGCTACTTCACGTACCTGTTAGCTCACTGCAGGCTTGATTACCGTTCCAACCTCGTTATCTCTAAATAAAACCTTTGTAGTGAATTCGACGAGAGCTACAGCGTTTAAAATTATAAATTGATATGAGGTCGCTGTAAAGTAAACTCGCTAATGGCTAACTGCATCCAGGATGAAAACAATCCGCAGTGTCAACACTTTCACACACTTCCTGTAACCAAGAAATATATTCACCACATAACCTTAAACCTACTGCTTCATATCGCATACCGTAACATCATTACATCATCAAAATTACAGGTTTAAAATATATATATGTATATATACAAACCTTTTACCTACAGCTGGTCAGAAAAAGCATGCGACAAAAGAAGAAGGCGGAAATGATGACACGATGACGTCACTTTTATTTTACGTGCCCGTGCGTGCAATGGCGCTGCTGAAGGGGTGGTTTTGCTCAAGAAGGACTCACCACATCTCTGTTTCTCTTACACTAATTGCAGTCTGTTTATCACAGCAGCAGCGTGAGACATTAGATTAGTGGTGCGCGATCGAAGCCTTATAAAGCATTGGGGCTTTCTTTCTTTAATTTGTGTCAAAGAAAGTATTTAAAGACATGAGGCGTTGATCTTAGGTGGTACAGCGACATCTGGTGGTTTGCAGAAAATAAATCAGTCCTTCACTGAACCCGTCATGTCTCCCTGAATAGTTATCACTTATACAGTAGATATATACACTATATGGACAAAAGGATTTGTCCAAACCTGTTAATTATGGAATTTAGGTGTTTCAATCAGGCCCAGTGAAGAGCAATCCTAATGCCTCAGCATACCAAGACATCTTGGACAATGGTATGTTTCCAACTTCCTGGCAACAGTTTGAGGAAGGCCCTTTTCTATTCCAACATGACTGTATCCCAGTGCACAAAGCAAGGACTATAAATACATGGTTTGATGAGTTCAGTGTGGAAGAACTTGACTGCCGTACACAGAACTCTGACCCCTGACCTTTGGGATGAACTGGAACTGAGATTGCAAGTCAGGCCTTCTCGTCCAACATCAGTGCCTGACCTCATAAATGCTCTACTGAAGGAATGGGCAACGAAATCCCACAGAAACACTCCAAGATCTTGTTAACAGCCTTCCAAGAAGAGTGGAAGCTGTGATAGCTGCAAAGGGAGATCAACTCCATAATGAAGTATATGTATTTGGATACAATGTCATTGCAGGTCCAATACTCCAAGCCCAATACTTTTGTCCATCTAGTGTAGACAATTTTGTTTGCATTACAATTCTAATCGACACTTGTGCATCAGTAAATGTATACATTACTGCACTTATGATTATGTGAAGTTACATTCTGTGTCATTTTTTACAGCACCCTGGAGCAAAAAGGGTTAAGGGCCTCACTCAAGGGCCCAACAGTGGTAAACTAGCAGAGCTGGAACCACCAGCCCTCCGATCAGTAACTCAGAGCCTTAACACATTGAGCCATCACCATTATAATATAATAATATATATTATAACTGTGTTGTTACAAAGAGTCTACACAGTTCCTGATATATTAACCTATTCGTAATTTAAAGTCCAAATTAAAGTCCAATATTAGCCTCATACATTTTTATTCCTTTATAAATATGAGAAGAATTCATTATTAACATGCAGTCAAAAGTTTGAATTTATTTTTTACATGGTAGCAATACTGGATTTAAAACAAAAAAATTCAAAACTTTGAAATTACACATCATTAGGTAATTAAGTAACAGTCATTTGTTATTGTAAGACATGATGGTCAGCTATTCTGAAACAGTTCTTGCAAGAACAGTATTGTCAAGTGCATTTGTAAAAACCCCTCAAGCACCATGATGAAATTGGCTCTCCTAAAGACCTTCCCAGGAAAGCATGACCAAAACTTATCTCTGCTGCAGAGGAGAAGTTTATTTAGGGTCACCAGTCTCAAAAATCACCAATTAACAAACAGCACCTCAGATTAAAGCCCAGATGAAGGCTTTACAGAGCATAAGTGGCCAACACATCTCCACTATTCAGAGGAGAGTATTGCATATTTTGGATGCCTTGAGAATTGTTTTACGATGTAGAAAGAAATAAAAATCAGGAAAGACCATGAAAATAGAAGGTGTGTTCAAAACTTTCACTGGCGGTGTGAGTATGTTGTGAAAGATACCCACCTTATTTGATGATATCAAGCTGAAATACTCTTGATCATTGTTTTCCACTAATACTCACCATTTCCAAACAGTAACTCTTCCAACACTATCTTGTATTAGTTAAATATGTTATATATACAGTACATGGTATGTCAACGCTGACACATTCAAACCAGTGAAATGTATTCTCAACCACCAGAGATGTCTGAAGCGTCGGCCGTCATCAGTCACATAGTATTGGCCATGTGACACAAGTTCTGAAAGCAAGTATCGAAACATCACGCATCAATATATACAACAAGTAATAAAAACAAGAAGATATTAAAACAAATTCCTGCTCCATTTAACACCCTTTTCATTCAGAGGCACGGTTAGGTTCAAGTTGTTTTGTCTTCATTTAATATACAATTTAGTGTACAATTGCATTTAACAAAGTGAAATATTGATATAGTTTATAAACATTCATAACACAGGACACAACACGTACTGTTAATACATCAAAATTAAATGTAGTTCGTAAAACATGAACATCATACAGAAACTTTAAGTTTTTCCAGGCATCACAGATTTTACAAAACAGGTCTTTACATGAAGTAATAAATTTTTCTTTTAATTTAAATACTTTTGCATTTAAGTGTTTTAAACCATTAATATTGACTTTATATATTTGACATCAGGACAGCAGTGCATGTAACTTTCCCACAGTTCTGTACTACTTGTTGAAATAGTAGTATTTTGCTTATTGCAGGTTGTCACAGATGCCTCCATTAATAGGGGAACATGTTTTAGTCAAAGTGTTGTAAATAACTATATTGTCAGAGCATCCTCTACATCAGTGCTTCCAGACCTTTTTTCCTTGGAGCCGCCCCACTTGCATCTAGGAAATATTCCCTTCCCTCACAAACAGCCTAGTCTAGATACACAAAACAAAAGAATAGTTCTTTTTCTTTTAAGACAGTTTTCTATGCAAACTATATACAGAATTATACTGTAAGTTTTTAATTATGATCTTATTTAACATCTGCAAATCAAATTCTGACAACCTTACACCATCAGAGCAAACAAAGGCTTATAAATCTTTGATCTTTGCATTAAGGGGGCAGGTCGGGAACAGTATCTCTATATAATTGTCATTTTATGTAAACGCGGCACCGAGTCATCTCTCTCACCCAGATGAACTCACAATAATGCTTAATAATTGCTTGATTATGTTAGTAACCCCTACACATAGAGACTTTTGGGACATGCATCGTCATACTGTATATAAGCATTCAGGTCATTTACTGTATTATCAAGCTAGAAATCGGTTCTGCTTTTTCCTCTCAGCATCAGCATCAGCGTCAGCATCATAAAGCTTTTCAGATTACATGTAATTTAGATTGTCGATCCGTCCAAGCAAATGATGTCTGGTCTGCTGCTAACAGAGCTGCTTGCCTCCACAGAGCTCCCCAGAGCACTAAACCTCCAACTAATTTGTGCTCCATGTTTTGTACATGGACTGTGGAATCTCTGTGCCAGCAGGCAAAGACGTTTCCAAACAGCCTTGCGCAGAAGTATGTACACCCACGGGTCAAGAATCTGGTTCCATGTGGCCAGTCGTACCGCCAGCAACAGGTATGCATCTTCACCTTTCTCTTGCAAGCTTGTGATTATGATTGTAACCTGAGAACAAAAAGTATGAAAATATTTAAGCTGTTTGCATGAGCAAAATGCATTATACAGTGTTTTCCTTCTGATATTTGAAAATACTTAAAGAGAGTTGTATAATTTGCACAGCATGTCAAGACATATACTGTCTATCATTATTATTTGCAAATATCAAATGTATGTGTGCATGTGTGTGTGAAAAGTTTTTTACCAGAAAAGGACCCCAACATACGCATGATACCATCATTATAGCAAGAAGCTGGCAAATCATTTCAGAATGGAGAGAACTTCTGCGAGAGCAGTGGTAGTCATGTTCACGATGCATTCTGTTCCACAGAAGAGTTAATCCAGTCACAGTGTTGCACACGAATGAGACCAGCAGCGCCAGTAATCCCAGTGCAGAAAAGATCATGGGGAGGAGCATATCCAACCAGTCGCGCACCCCCACCAGTCGATAGAAGCACCAGCTTCGGGAACCCTGTACCTGGTACGGGCGGCACACTAACACTGGCAGCAGAGCCACAAACAGGGCCAGGATCCAACTAAGAGCCAAGAGCCGGTTTACATGATAGGAGGTCAGAGCAGTGGTGTGGAAGAGTGGCCGAGTCACTCCAATGCAGCGCTCCACAGCCATAATACCTCCAAGCAGCAGAGGACTCAGACCAAAAAAAGACATACAAGCACCAAAAAACCCACAAAGAATCTGCTTGGGGTCGAATCTTTCCCACTCTTTGTTGAAGGCGTACACATAAAGAGCCAGAGAGCCATTTATAAGATGTCCCAGAAAGTCAGTCACCACCAGCCCACTTGCAAAGAGCAAGAAAGAAGCTTTGGACTTCATGTGGAGTCTCCGGTAGGCATTGAGAAGGATGAAGAGAGCCAGGGTATTGGAGACGATCCCCACCGTCATGGTTATTACAGAGGAAGTGACGGAGATGTTTTTTATGTGACAGCTCTCATTAGACATAGTGCTTGGTTTCAAACATTCTGTTTTAGCAGTCCCATTGTAAGACATGGTCAAGAAATCAAGCCTGCAACACAAATGAAGTCAGACACAAATTGATTATTAATTTTTCTAAATAGATAGACTAAGAGAGAGAGAGAGAGAGAGAGAGAGAGAGAGAGAGAGAGAGAGAGATCTGGTGCTTTATCTTAATGGCAAATAAACTGTGTTCAGAATTTTACTAATTATATGTTTATGGTTAAAACTTAAATAACGCTTAAGATATTAAAAAAAAGATTTTTTAAAATCACAAATAAAAACTTACCAATGTAAAAGAAATATAATGAGAGTTTCTCAAACTTCCAGCATTCAGATGTTCCAAGAGGTTTAAGGATGATGAGTTCGAACTAACAGCAAAAAAATTAGGAATATGCAAAAATATGCACTTTCTTAATTATTCATAGGAAAAAGGAACCTGTTGCACAATGTGGTCCTAAAAGATAAAGCACAACAAATTTCCTAAAGCTGATTCCTCGTCCCTTGTCAGTGTGCCCTTACAGTTGTGCTGTGTGAGGTGGATGATGGACTGAGCTAAAGTCCTCATACAGAGCGTAAAATATACCTAAAGGGTTGCCAGATTGAATTGAAAAAAATCTGCTTTTACACCCACCCAAATCATAACAGGGGTATTAGATCTTCGTTTTAAGCAAGCAGAAGCCACACCTCAGTTTATTATTTATTTATTTATTTTGAAAAAAATTATAATAATAAAAAGCAAAGCGTTACATATTAAGATTGAGATCAAATACCGGCAAGATCTACTTTCTGACTAATCTTTTTAAAAAACTGATGGTCGAATATGATAAAGCATAAAATCAATCAAATGCAGAAATCATGAAAATTTCTCTATTTATCATGAAATTTATCAAAATTCGCTGTGCATCATACAACATCTAACATGTTAACACTCTTGAGACCATACCACATATTTTTTAATTCCATCATTATTGATGGATATTACATGTTTATATTGATATTATATGGATATTAAATGCTTTAATATTTAAAAGAATGGGTGGTGACAAACAGAGCTGAAAACCCCTGGCGTTATTATAGGTCGATCATACAGTCTGTTGTACATATACAAATCCAGACGTTCAATACATTATTACCCTGGTTATCATACATCTTTTAAAGCAACTTGGACACATAGGGGTCATGGGGTGCTCAACATCAGTCATCAGTGTTTGTCTATGCAATGTATTCCACAGATCACTTACTAACTCGCAACCATCTCAACACCTCTTCTTCAGTCTCTGTGGTGTTTCTGGCAGGATTTTCTCTTGTCCTGACAAAATCAGTGATCTGTCTCACTGCATGTTGGTTCCTGCTGAGTGATCCCTGTGCAGATGGCCTTTGCTATTACCCTTAGCAACTGATCATGGTGCTCCTCTCCCAGGCAACAGCTCAGTGCACACCAATCAGCCATAACATTAAAACCTATCATTAAGCATGATATTGTGTAGGTTCCCCTTGTGCCCCTCAGGGCATGACTTCACTAGACCCCTGGGGCGTATTGTTGTGTCCGGCACCAGGATGTTAGTGGGTGCTGCGTGTTGCGAGGTGTCAAGTGGTCAATCCCTTTGTTCTTCGGAACAAGCAAGGTGGCCAAGGGGAAAAAACCTACTGAACATAGGTAGAAGGCACAATTTAGCCAAAAAAAATAAAAACTTAAGACTGAGATGTTAATGGATTAGGAACTGGAAAGATTTGCCTGCTGATTAAATTTGCCAGCATCCCTCATTTCTAAAGTCTTTTTTAAAGTTTAAATACAGATAAATTATGAATAAATACTAAAAATCAACCACTCTAGCAATATTCCCACAGGTAAAAGGTTTGGGTTTGTGTCTATTTTCTATTTCTACTTAAATAGGCAACCATCCCATTTTTTCATGGTTTATTAGCTCTGCTACAGTATATAGCACTTTGCAAAAGTATACCTTGTAATAGAAATATTTTTTTCTTCCAAAGAGCCAAACCTTCTTATGTTTTTTTTTTTTTTTTAAAGGGGATGTTGAGGAATAGTTCTCCAGGCTTCATGAATGACCTTTTGGCTCTCATTTTTGCAGGTTTTAACGTTTCATTTTCAGTCCAGTCCCCATACCTGACCAGATCCAAAAAATTTTTTTATGTTTGTTAAGCCACACCACACAGTGACCTATGTATCATTTGAGCATAAAATAAAATAAAAAATACAAAAATCTAATTTGAGGAGTGTTGGTGAGTGGTTGGAACAGATGAGAGGGGAAGTGAGGTTGCTGCTGAGGTTGTTACCTAAACAAATAGTTTTAAAGTTTTATCCTTGGGCACTTTTACAGCCTGTCGCAATAAAACATTTGTTCATATTTAAATTTACATTAACCTCAATCGAATCATTTAATTCAATATGAAGAATTATGAAAAGTTTAATATGAAGATTTCTGCACCCCGCATACAGACCACACATACTGTATACAGGCTACAGAGGTTTTAGAATGAGACAATTCTCTTCAGAACCACCAATGAGTGTCCTTTCAATATTAATGTATGCTTTAAAGTATGCCAATAGCATGGGCTCTACTATCTGTATCCATAGCAGCATCATGACCAAAGGAAGTCAGCCTGTCCGAGTTCATTTATCTGTACAGTTTGTTAGTTGATGGTTAGAATGTGCCGTTTTTTAATCCCAAAGAGAATTTATAATCCAGCTGTATCCTTTCATTAAAAGCTTTCCCAAACACAGCATAGCTGTAGCTGTAAGTATTTGTTATAAGTCACAGTTTCCTAATTAAACAGATGTGCAAGCTGTTTAATCTGGACAAAATACCTTATCTACTAAGATCCTGTGACATTCCACCATCGTGAAGCATGACTCAGCGCTTTAAATGATGGCCAAAGACAAGACAATCACTGGACTATTACAGAAGACAGCTGCTGGACTTTCAGACAGAAAAATGACTGAACATCTTACAAACAGCAATGAATACTGACACTTAGAAGTAATAACTGTATTTGACGTATAATATACTCCAGCTGTGTATTATCTACGGATATCTTTTCCCGATGCAGGTTATATTAACTTGCAAAATATCACGAGGAGCTTTATGGATGTACTCGGAGCAGTATTTCACCGAAGAATAGAAAAGTCATTTGATGTCTCTGTGTATTAGAGGGTGTCAATGTGTGCAGTGTGATGTCTTCAGATACCTCACGGAGAGTTGTGAATACATTTATCCAGCAGGTGTTACGCTTTCTATTTTCAAAGTCTTCCTCTTCCTGCACTATGTTATAGACATAATGTGTCCTGTTCCTCACTCAGGGTTCTCTTCTGTCACAGGCTGCTTTTAGTGTAATGACTCTTTCGCTACATGACCAAGGAGACTGGTGCAGTGGAAAAGGTTTTCAATTTGCACTTGAGTAGGTACAGTGTAGGCGTCTGAATAATGGTGCTTTTCAAGCAATGGCTGAGAAAATACAAGCTTGGGAAATAAGGTAAAGGAACATATGAACACCTATACCAAATGTAGACCACCACATATCAGTGCAGTAGAAGTAAAGAGAATGAAGATATCCATCAGTTGTGTGTTAACTGTAATTACCTTCGGGGAAACCTGACTCGGAGACGCAGTAGGAAAGACATATAATGCCTGGAGAAAGAGGTTTGTTTGGGCAAAACTGTATACTCTCCCTCGCGTCCTGCTTTTTCTTCAATTTGTCTTGTCATTAAAACAAAACAAGATTCGTGTTAAAAAAAAGGCAGAATGCTGACATAATCGTTTATTAGCTATATAGGGTTTAAATATTGACTAAGTGTTAATTCAGCAAGTCTGATAGAGCAATCAGTTTTGGCATTTCCTCAAATAGTTTTATCGGAATGTACAGTATGATATACATTTAGTCACTTAAATAGTCTTGAAAGCGATTGAGATTTCCTCCATTTACTCTATATAATCTTTTAAAACATTACCTTCATTCATTCTTCTGTACATGTCTATATATGAGTGGAGTAAACTACAGATTTGCTGTGTTTTTACACCTAAGCAAAGTAGCATACAGTAAGTAATAATGTATGATTTATGGAAAATTACTAGTAATAGATGAGATCAGATGCTGTTCATTAGCCATTGTTTATATCAAAAGATATGGCACTGTCATGGGTGAGTAAAAGGTGAAAGGATCCGTCAATGTGCCATCTGGCACATCAGGTGGTGATATATACACCACCCTGGAGATATCCATTGTTTCTGTAGCAGTCACTTTTTATGGTTTCCGTTAGCCAGCTCAACACCCGACCCGGCAGTGTCTGGGCTCAAACCGGGGACTGGATACCTTTCAAATTATATTACAGGCTTAGAAATTAGACAAATTCTTGACACTGTGGAATCCTGTACACTACTTTCTGCTGAAACTACTGTATAATGCACTTATTCATTCTGGTAAAACTATATCTGTTCCATACTGTATATAAGACTGTTTTTAGCTTGTAATCTATATAAATGATATATACTGTAAACGTATATATTACAAGCTAAAAAATGTGTCCTTAGCAAAAATGTCTGTTTCTGTAGGTATCAGGATTTTTCTTCTCCTTTTGTCTGTTTATCATCTGCAATTTAATGGCTAATCTGGTGACAGTACTGGTCCTCTCTAGACCTCTGGGATTTTCCACATGATATGATAAGTATCCTAATAGCAAGTCATAATGTACTCCTGTGTGCATTTCAGTTCTGAATCCTAGTGAGGTAATCCAGAGCCACTAGAGGGCAAAACCTGACTGTATAATTGTAGTCACAATTATTAAATCTACTGTGTTACTGCTATGCATAGTAAATTAATTAGTCTAATACAGTATGTTCTCATTGTGTTCTTATCATTGGCATATAACTTTTTTGTTATTACTGTTTTTTTGGGACTGAATAAGTGAAGAGTTATTGAAATAAGATGCTAAGTCAAAAAAATTATATGTACCTTTATTATATTATATGTACGACTTTAACACAGTTGCCTTAAATAATGGCGTCAGTGTATTAATCTATTTGTTTTTAACATTCTTTTAAGATTATTTAAAATAATGTTTTATTAATTTATTGTTGGTTGTATTGTCAATATTGACCTTAAATCTCCTGGTAAACTGGACCAACACCAGCGGATGACATGCGGACTCACACATTCTGTGCCACTCTTCTCTTGTCTCCAGACTCCTGGAGGGACCTTGATTTCCAAATGAAACACAAAATTTTACTTTCATCTCAAAAGAGGACTTTGGACACCAGTGCAATGGCCCAGTTCTTTTTCTCCTTAGTGCAGACAAGACCCTTCTGACATTGTCTCTGGAGTTGTTCTCATTGTTCATGAGTGTCTTGATATCAGGAATGCAACAGTTGTAGCCCATTACCTGAAGACGTCTTTGTGTGGCGGCTCTTGATGCACTGGCTCCAGCCTCACTCCACTCCTTGTGAAGCTCTCCCAAGTTTTTTAATCGGCTCCTTCTTAATCGTACAATCATCCCTGTTGCTTGTGCACCTTTTCCTACTACACTTTCCCCTTCAAGTCAACAATGAATGTGCTCCAATATAGAAATGAGTCAACAGCCAGCTGTTTCAGTGATGACCTTCTGTGGCTTACACTCCTTGTTGAGGGTGTCAATAACTGTCTTCTGCATAACTGTCAAGTCAGCAGTCTGACCCTTGTTTGTGGTTGCTTGTTCTGAATTACACAGAGAGATACACAGTATACACTAGTACACTACAATCGTAACACTAGTAGTAGTAATTTACTCAAACTCCAAACTGGATTTTTTTTTTTTTATTCACTTGATGTTTAATCCATAAGAGTGCAATGTATGAGAGATATATACTTGTGTGTGTGTGTGTGTGTGTGTGTGTGTGTGTGTGTGTGTGTGTGTGTGTGTGTGTGTGTGTGTGTGTGACTTTTTTGTATACAGTGATTGACTGATTCTTCTTAGGACAGCGTGAAAAGCTTGACTCAGAGAAATCCTGCCAGTGCTTGCTTTAAACTACACGTACAAAAGTACAAAGTGATTTTTTTTATTGTTCTTAGATGAAAGAAATACATTACAATCCTAGAAAAAAAATGTCTCACCAATGTTCTCTCAGAACACACACTGCCCATCTGAATTACCTGTCTCGGTCTCTCTCGCTCTCTCTCTCTCTCTCTCTCTCTCAGAATATCTCCTGAGACCACACTGCTTTTCTCTTTCCTTCTCCTGCTCTTCCTCTGTATCCGCTGACCAGCATCCTTTCAGGGTCACTGCGCTGTTATTGGATGTTGTTACATGAGAGCCATGGTATTTGCTGACTCTCATCTGGCTGGATATTGAAGTTTTTGACCCTTCGGAGTCACCAAAGGTCATCAGGGAAACCCAGATACTGTTTTGTATAATTAACACCATGTTTATAATAAATAGCCATGCTAAACAAGACCTTTTTTCTATGAAATTCATTGGGGATGTGGATTTGAACAAATGGGTGGCATTTTACGAGGGTATAAAAGGTCTTGTTAAAATCGCAGGGTTTTGTTATGTAAAGAAATGAACCCAAGATCAATCATATCTAACCTTTTTCAACCCGTAGTGTGAAGGTACAGTGCATATAAATCAACTAATGAAGGTTCAAAAGACAATTCATCCTTAACTAATATTCTCATAACTGTGCTGAAAAATACAAATCTTCAGCATATTAGCAGACACATGATAAACTCTCCCCCTTGGTAAACATTCAGTTCTGGGGGGAAAAAAAAGGCACTAAAGCATAGTGATACCACCACCATGCTTCACCATAGATATAGTGTTCAGCAGGTTATGTGTTTGTTTGTTTGTTTGTTTGCTGACCTTTTTGTAATGAGTAATTTATTATAATAGTACTGTATTAACGTCTTGAACCAGCCTTCATTTCTTCATATTTTGCTTCCGAAGAACCAGACTTTCTTGCATTTTATTTGTCATGCTCACAGTAAAGCATCCTGAAACCATTCATGTGGGAGGTTGCTTCTCCTGCTGAGAACACAGCCATGAAGAAAGATGATACAAATACACCCTCCAAGAGCAACTTCTCACAACCATTCAAGAATAGTTTGGTGATGAACAATGCCTTTTCCAGCATGATGGAGTTCCTTAACATAATTAAAAAGTGTTAACTAAGAAGCTTGGGAACAACACATCAAAATTTTGGGTCTATAGCCAGGAAAATACCCAGAAGTTACTCCCATTGAGAATCAAATGCTTGTACTGTAATTATACTTTGGTATAACATAATAACATCTGACAAAAAGTTCTAAAAACACTGAAGCAGCAGACTTTGTGAAAATGATCAAAACATTTGGCCATGGCTCTAGTTCTCCAGGCTTCCTGGAGGAATTTCTGGCTCTCGTTTTCAGTCCAGTCCCTATGAACCAGGTGCAGATGATGACAGATGATCAGAGCGGTGATTAGTACACTGGTGATGCTGAACACTGAGTGGTTGAAACAGACGAGAGGGGAAATGAGGGCGCTGCTGAGGATGTTAGATAAACAACCAGTTTTCAAATTTTGTCTTTAGGCACTTTGCAGCATGTTGCAGTAAAGCGATTCAGTTTAATCCAATTTACTTTAATATTAAGGAGTGGAAAAGGAGCGGTGCAAGACTTTTGCACAGTACTGTACATTTTGAAATTGGACTCATTTACGGTTTGCCACATGGTACGGGGTAATTTAAGGTTTTTTTGTGTTGTTGTTGTGAAACAGTTTCTGTCTAGCCAAATTACCTTTCTCCAAATTATATTTGAGGAATATGAGAGATTGTTTCTGACATGCAAAGAGTAATCGGTACTTCTCAGACTTTCCTGCAGCTTCTTTAATCTTGCCATAATTCTCTTGGCAGGGTTCAGGGAAAGTTTTATTGTCTTTTCCTTTTGAAAATATTGGAGGGATGTCCTTGCTCTTGGTTTTGTCACCATGGTCCACAGTTTTCTCCACCTCCTGGTGATGGGCTTGACTGTGTTTGCAGCTAGTTATGTATATACATTTTGTTATACCTCTTTCCTGATCAATAGGCCAACTTTTAACAAATGAGATACAGTAAATGCTTTGTAAGCTCTTTGCAGACCACGGCTTCAGCAGCCAGATAAAACAAAGAGCAAGCCAAGAAAATCCTAAGAAACAGACTGTCTTTATTTAGAGTCAATCAGAATAATTGCATAGCTGTGAGCTGTATGATAATTTTTCTTTGGAATATGCGTTTGAATGTGATGAAGATATCCAAACTCGCACATACTGTATAAAAGGGTGTGTGCAACCGGGTTATTATAAAAAAAAAATATTTTTTTTAATGTTTCCACTTGATTTTGTATAAGGTCTTAACTTCATACTGAGGATGGGAAAAATTTCTGACATGATTTTTGTTGTTTTTTTTTACCTGCTATTTTTTTTGGGATTGGAAGACTTTTTCTATTTACTGTAATTGACTTATTCTTTGTTGAGGATTGGCCCGAATGAAGGAAGGAGACATCCTGAAACCCTACTGTGGTACAAGCTTTAACAACTTGTACACTCTTCTAAACATATAAAGTTTTGGCTCCATCTGTCTGACCGTGATGTTCTTAATTTCACTGTGAGCTTTTGTAAGAGGAAACAGGTTTCATAAAAAAACATAACTTCCTCTGTACATTTGCAGAAATAATGTTTAAGCCTATTGTTACTACACTTATCACTTGGGTTTATCCATATGATCACTAATTGCTTCTGCATTTCCATGTGTGCCTTTTGGAGTCTTAATCACTCAATTCATTAAAATCACAGCAGGTGACTATGCTGTGAAGTCTAAGAAAAGAAAAAGGCAGTGTTCTCTATATGGTGTGTGTGTGTGTGTGTGTGTGTGTGTGTGTGTGTGTGTGTGTGTGTGTGTGTGTGTGTGTGTGTGTGTGTGTGTGTGTGTGTGTGTGTGTGTGTGTGTGCGAGAGCGAGATAGAGAAGGGCACCTTAACCACAGATGTCAATAAAGTCTGCAGAGATGGACAACAAATGGAAATCCTTATACCGAAAAATGACCTTTAATTGTATGGAGCTAATTTAACAGGGAAAAGAAACCCAGGAAGTTATGGGGAGATAAAAAATTATTTGAATTTAAATTACAGGTTCAAATAAATGAGAAAAGGGAAATGAAAAATGAATAGTTGCGCTATGAATAATAAGAAAATTATTACAGGCCTTGGATCTATTTTTTATTTTTTTTTTTGTCTCTGTTATAAAGTCTCTATTCAGTGGTCAAGGTCTTTGCTCAGATGTACTGTAAATTATTCTAATGATTCTGCAGGTCATAGGACATAAAAATGCAAAAATCAAAAGTGAGAAATAATTCCGGTGTCCTTTGTCTATGTGCTAATAACTGTGCTGAATGTCTCAGTAGAGGTCAGTGGATAGATACAGGAGATGGCTCAACAAAAGTATGTTCTGTGTGTGTGTGTGTGTGTGTGTGTGTGTCTGTTGACAACAATAATAACCTCAGCAACAGGACAAGACGGATCATTTTGTGTGCCTTGACCCTGCTTCTAGAATTTTCTGATGAAAACTCAAAAGATGGACGGATGGATGCTTGTGCCTCAGAGGTGAATCTTTAAGTTCGCCAACCAGTGAACGCATTCTTGCTTTCTCTTTATCGATCCAGTCGGTCAGCCAGAAGTTGTCTTTTCATGGATTATTCTGTCTCAAACTATGTGCCTCTATTGTTAGCCAGCACATTATCAATACACAGACACACACACACAACAAACCCAAACAAAAAAAAACACACACACACACACACTAAAACTGCTCTGATTTATACAGTATAGAAAAGTATGTTTATGTGGATACTAGATTCAATTTGTACACTGTGTGAGGAGCAGGGGTTTGACCGTCAGCGTGAAGGCACCTTCCTGGGGTGTGAGGTTATGCTGAGCAGATGGGCTTGTCACTTGATAGATTAGACGTAGACACCTGCTGGACATCACTGAGCATGATGTCGCCTTTAAGGATGGCATCTTCATAGTGATGATCTGTTTAATGTACACTGTACCTTCACATTGTTCATCACTGATAACCATAAAGCTTTATATAAATAAACAAAACTATCAATAAATAGATTATTTAAAGGTCCAATGATTTATTAACACAGGGATTAGAGCCACCTCATACAGTAGTGTGTGTTAGTGCTGCAGATGTACCTCAAATTTCACTCCTTCTCCAAATGCACCATTTCAGTGTCTATGTAAATGAGCCGGGGGACGGTATATTCTTATATGAGGTCACAATAAGGAAGAAATCTAAGTACCTTGTTTAAACCGCAACTAATAACAAATGGAACAAGGTGACCCAAAGGTGGTGGTTCATGTTTTTTCCTCGGGGCCTCTATCATCCGGAGATGGCGAGTTCGATTCCCGGGTGATGCTGTAACCTCTCGCAGCTGGAAGCCCAGAGAGAGCTGATTGGCCGAGCTCTCTCAGAGGGGAGGGATGAGAGGTACTTAGTGCTCCCACATTAATCACGGCTCTACAGCCAATCAAGGGCGTCTGTGAGCTCAGCGTTCTGATAGTCCTCGTCCCTCCTGACTGACTGGTAGTAGCCTTAATGTGGGAGGCCCCTAGGGACAGGGAGGAAGTGGACATGACTAAATTAGGGACAAAATCAGGGGAAAATCCTCACATTCTTTGGTTTGCACACACACGAGAGACCAATCTAATATTACTTAAGTGTGAATTTTGCATAATACATGCTCTTTAATAATAGAATGACATTATTAGTTTGGTCCAGTTCTTCCGTGGTTTATATATGGAAGGTTTTCTTTTTCATGGACTCTCCTTTTCTCCAGTACATTTCCTCCTTAATTGCAGCATCTCTCATTCATGATTACTGTTTGTTCTAACCTATGACAGCAAAATGTGTCAAAAATATGCTTAAAGTGTCTCCCTTTTTCTCTCGAAAGTCACAATTTTGCAGAGTGCAGAATTAAGAAACTGTTTCCCTATTGCCCACCACCCTCCCACCCCCAGATACTGCAAGTCCAGGCAAGCATTGGAGCCTATTCCTCGAAACTTGCAGGGACACATAGGGTACACACAGATGGTATGACAACCACTGGTGGGCAAAGAAAGCAAAAATCCTGTACTTGATTAAAAGGAGAGGTCAAATATTACTCAAGTAAAAGTAGAAGTCTGACATTTACGTGTGTACTTGAGTAAAAGTACAAAAACACTTAACTTCAAGTTTACTTACAGTAAGTATCAAAAGTACTAAGCTTGTATTAGTTCACATTAGCCTTTATTAGAGTAAAATCTCTCTCTCTCTCTCTCTCTTTCTCTTTTTCTCCTCTCTGACTATAAACATGCTGTTTCCGTTGCTGTTTGCAACAAGCTCCCCTTCTGATTTCAAAAACTTGGAATGTTATTAAGTTATTAATGTTATTAAATGTTATCACAATTATGCAATAATAGTCAGCTGATGAGGAAATTCCCGCTTCAAGTTTTACACATCAATGTACTTGTGTAACACAATGCCGCGCTGAAATGTAGAGAAGTGGAAGTAAAGATTTTTCATGTTCAATGCAGTGGAGTAAAAGTAAAATTTCTATGTTATAATTTAACTACATAAGTAAAGAACAAGTAAGTGAAATATCTACTAATTTACTTAGTTACCTTAGTTACCACCTCTGGTGCCGACCCACTACATGGCACAAGAAGGCAGAAACTTGGAGTACCCGGAGAAAACCAGGGAGAACATGCAAACGCCATGTACCCAGATGAGATTCAACCTCCCGACCCTGGACGTGTGAGGCAACCAGAGGATGGATGACATCGCTCTGTCCCCTGTCAATCACAGCAATCATGTGTATCTGTGAGATTATGCATGCAGATGAGGGCAGGTATCCGAGTGTGCCGTACTGTCCTGTGATGATGGAGCATGAGCAGCAGTTTAAAAAAGATGTGATGTTTTTGTCTGGTTTCATACTGTATGTTGAACAGGACTGAATGATGCATTATTTTTTCACCCTCTCTGGCTGGTCGTCGCCATTTGCAGTTTGATAGAAACTAGCAGATGATCAAATTGAGAAGAAAATTGGTTACCAATTTCCTTTTCTATTAAGTACGATTTCTATTACCTCCGAGAGCCCCGAGGCGTACATGTACCCTGACTGATTCGGATGACTCAAAACCCTTACGCACATCCTGCCAGCAAGAACAGACAGTAAGTGAACAACATTTCACAACAATTTCCATAATACAATCTTGCCACTACAAACTGTGCACTAAAAAAGTTTTATAAACTGAACTTAATAATAAAACAGGTGAAGATTACATGATATGTCTGTCTATTAAACCTGCACTTTGAAAAGGAAGCCCCTGACAAATAACACAAATTAATGCTAGATCTATATTAATATTGATCAGGGGTGGTGTGGGAATTACTTTCATCACACTAAATGATATTCGCTGTCCAGGACATCATCTTTAATCAGGCCGATATTGATCCTGGACACCATAGTTGGCAGGAAAGCAGAAGACGGAGCTTGTTGCCGGCCAGTCGTTTCTTACCAAGCTTAATCAAAGTGTAGCTGTTGGGACTCAAGGTTGAATTCATTTGTGTAAAGGGCGACGCTCTGTTGTCATTTGAGAGCGATTATTGTGTTTAAGCCGGACTCCTTTGAGAACCGATGCGAGCAGGAAAAAAACGGATGCTTAAACGACCTTAAAAGGACGAGCTATTATTCTTGGTTCCGAAACGGAAATATGAACATCAGTACAAAAACCTTTCTCGCTCTTATCGTTTAGGAGTCGTTCACATGGCTCAGAGGAGCTTTTCACATGGATGATTTTCATTTCTAACTAACCCGCGGTACATTTCTGGGCAGCTGGCTAATCAGTTTTCCTGGATCAGATGATGATGGGGAGGGGGCAGGTGTGAAAAGACTTGGCATAAGCACAGAAAAAATGTTTTCTTTATTCCAATGAAACATGCTAATCGCGCGTTCAGAATGCAAGGCTTAAAATGCAAGCAAGGATTCTTCTATTCATACGCACATGTTAGATCGACATCAGAGCATTTGAACGGATGGGAAGTTAGAAAACACTGCGAAAGTTCCCAGATTTTACTTCGTTTTAAGGAAAACCACCTAATGCGCATCTAGTGTCTGTCAGTCTAGTCTCTAGTCTGTGCATTTAAATACAATGCTCTGTAGCTACAGCGTGGAACAGCGCTAGCATGCCAGAAATTTATGCCGTGTAATTAGCAGGCAGAGAGCATCCTGTCTTTTTTCCTGTCTCTCTCTCTCTCTCTCTCTCTCTCTCTTGGCCCGCGATCAAGTCTACACGCTCGGATCACTTTCAGAGACATTTCAAATAATCCTCTGCAGCGCATTAAAGGACCACACACCTGCTTGGTTATGATGTTCCAAGGTCATCTTATATCCTATATATAAAAGTGACGAAAGTGACTCAGTTGCTTTGCAGCGTTCGGTCTCTCAGCCGTACATACACTACTAAGTCATCATAGTTAGTCAGACAAATAGTGTTTGATTGAAAGGTTTGTGGGGGGAGGGGGGGTGGTTGGGCGAAGGGGGGTGTTGGGGAGGGGGGGGGCAATGAGAGATAGACAGAGCGAGGATGGGGAAGGAAGGGTGATGAGAGGACGGGAAAGAGAGGAAATTGAAGGAGCGTGAGGGAGAGAGAGAGAGAGGGGAGTGTTAAAGAGAGGGAAGGAGGGGCAGACAGTGACAGGGGAAAGTACAGGAACAAGACAAGAACAAGCATCACTACAGTTCTTCCAGGGGATACACAGATATCTGGTATAATTTCTCATTTGCATAAGAAAGAGAAAAAAAACCTCTTTAGTCTTTCACCTCTTTAAAAATTCACTTGTTAAGTTCATTACTCATAAATAGTTTTCAAATCAATGTCTTTATAGACATCACAGTTTGTACGTTCAAATCTTTAGACATTCTTTAAAAAATCTTTGACGAACCGGGATGAATCCAGCCAGGAGCGTCCAGCTTATCCTGATCCTCTACCTCCAGTGCATCTCCGGTAACCTTGTTTTTTTTTTTTTTCTTTTTCTTTTCTTGCTGAGCTTGGAGTTTTTAATCAGCATGTGCGTGTGTGTGTGTGTGTGTGTGCGTGCGTGTGTGTGTGTATGTGTGTGCAGAATTTTATACTGAGTTTCAGCATGTACCAGATGACTGGTAAAGAATTGGAATGTAAAAATTTGTTATTAAAAAAAAATACTTTTAAAATGCATATATAAGCTGCGCAAGAAAGCAAAGTGATGTTATAAAAGATTCTTTTTCCCTGTTCCTGTTGTATGTGGTTGCTATTATTTGGAACAATCTCTGTGGGAAATAATTTCTCTATTTATTGTGGTTTAAAAAAATTGCCTGAAAAAACATCTTTTTTTCAGGCTTTAAATGTTTAAATGTTTTTCATTTGCATCCCAAATTATTTGACAAATGACACAATAAAGCTGCAGGTGATAACAGAAATTGATTAAAGAGTAAATAAATGATATAAAAGAAATAATTGTGATTTGTGAAAATAATCTATTGGGAGAAAAGTAGGTGCTGATGCTTGATGGTAAAGATTACACTGCTTCGAGTGAAAAGTGAAGAACTTTAGTTGTCATCACACTCAGTCAGAACAAAATAATATTCCACACTAAAGAGCTAAAACTCATCTAATAAACTGGATTGGAAAAACTGCATCAGTTTACCAAAACAAGAGAGTAGAAGGTCCAGCTCAATATGTGTGTGAGAATATTGTCTGTTCTGTAAACCATGGCACTCATTAAAAAAAAGCATTAAAGTAACCACTGAGGCGGCACGGTGGCTTAGTGGTTATACACTGTCGCCTTGCACCTCCAGGTTCCAGGTTCGAGTCTCACCTCAGGTCTGTGTGCATAGAGTTTGCATGCTCTATGTACTGCTGTTTCCTCCCAAAGACATGCAGGTTAGGCTAATTCGTGGTCCTGTAGTATGTTAGTGTGTGTGTGTATTTGTGTGCACTGCAATGGGTTGGAGTGTAGCCGTTTTGTGCCCTTAGGCTCCAGGCCCCCGACAACCCTGTATACGGGATAATGAGAGAGCTGCTACAGTATGTATACATGTCTGTTTCTCTTATTCATGTAGTAGGCACGTCTGCTCCGGCTCGTGGCCATGCAGAGGAGCGACTACTTCAGGTTTTATTCCAGCGCTATAACAAGCTCTCGCGTCCTGTACAGAACATCTCAGATGTCGTTCTTGTCCACTTCGGCCTTTCCATCGCTCAGCTCATTGATGTAGTGAGTTTCAACCAAATATAAACCTGTACCTAGATTTACATCAGTGCTTTAGAAAAAAGGCAATGCAGCACTTTTGTCATTTGCAGAACACAATGAAACACTTTAGTTCATGTACCGTATACGAGTTTAAAGGAAAATGGATGGATGCACTTCCTCTATTTACTTCTTGACCTCTATCACTTTTTTTTATAATAGACATTAAAAAAAAAAAAACATGTTTATTCTAGATGCAATTTCTAACCGTCTTTATTTATTTATTTATTTATTTTAATTTTATTTTTTTCCTTTTTTTTTCCTTTTCCTTATGGCAGGATGAAAAGAACCAAATGATGACCACCAATGTTTGGGTGAAACAGGTATGTTTTGATCAGTTGGAGCATATAATTGAAAATTAATGAGATTTTTAATTGAAACTGGGCTCGCGTTACCTCGCTCTCGGTGATCCTGTCATGCCTGCTGATTCAGAACATTGACGAGAGTGTATGTGCCCTGACAGGAATGGAGCGATTACAAGCTGCGCTGGAACCCTGAGGAGTTCGAGAATGTCACCTCCATCAGAATCCCCTCCGAGCTCATCTGGAGGCCCGATATTGTGCTCTACAACAAGTGGGTCCTTCTATGGACTAATGCCAAATCTCAACATTTTGAATGCGTATACTATACCGGTACAGGATTTTGCATATACAGTGGTGGCCAAATATATTATTGTTTTCTCATTATTAAACTAATGATAATTAAGATATTAAGAATAAATCATTTGGTGCAATGAAATTGCTATACAACATTCAAAATTTATAATGAATTGTTTTATTCTTCAAAGGCTGCTTGATCCGGCGGTGCATAGAGTCAAAAAGACGTCTGCATTACTCCGTTGTCACTCGCTCAGTCCATGCCTGTTTGATAGATCATGTACAGAAATTTACCACAGAAGTTCCCAATCCACTTGAGAATTCCATAGCCATTTTTGTGCATAGGTGGACACTCCGACTTCAGAAAGTAAAAGTCCTGCCACATTGTTGTTCCATCCATTAATCAAACCTTCTGATTCTAATTAGCACGACTCGAACTAATTAGTGACATCACCTGTTTTGTGCACAGGGAGAATTATTAGACATGGTGTTTATATATATATATGGTATTGTCTTAATATGTTTGGGCATCTACAGTATGTTTTTGCTATATGGAACATTCATGAAATATAAATATGATTCTTGACATTTCACCGTTGTTGTGGTCCAGAAGCGCAGCTTGAGGCATTGTGCAAACATTCTTAACTTACACAGTAGTCAGGCCAGATGGAATTGAGATACAGCAAAGAATGTAAAGTAGATACTGAAAACTATAAAGTCAATGAGGTGCTACAAAAACAAGCCCTAAAACTCCATATGGTCTCTGTTTTAAAGCCGAGGAAACACTTACTCACTGATTTCCCCGCATCAGAATTAAACTCATTACGGTAGCGAGGCTGCATCAGGTGCAAAACCTGTTCAAACTTTGACACTGGTACAAGTCCGTGAAATCTTGTGAATGTAACTTTCGAATTTAGTTGATTTTCCTTCAAGGTGCTTCCAAAATGTACAGTAGGTTGGTGGAAAATGAACGATGACAGATTACTTGACTGAGTCTGGACTTAATGACGCAATTATTGTACATATCTATCTTGGTTGTTTAGTATTTCCTTCATACAACACTTAGTGAAATATCCTTCATAGTCAAATCCGAAGTTTGAAATAGACTCGTTTTGTTGGCTCATCATTTTACCACTTAAACCACATATTTTAAAGAGAAGCTTGATTATCTGTTAATAGAAAAGGAAAATGGGAAGCTTAAAATTAACTAAATTAGTATCTCACTCATCATCTATACCGCTTTATCCAGGGTCCCAGGGGCCTGGATCCTATCTCAGGAGACACTAGGGCACAAGGCAGGGTACACACTGGATGGGGAGCCAATCCGTCGCAGGGCACACAAACACTACGGGCAATTTGGAAGCGCTAATTAGCCTAAACTGCAGGTCTTTGGTCTGTGGGAGGAACCTGGCCGGGAATAGCAAACCCGGACCCTGGAGGTGCAAGGCGACAGTGCTAACCACTATACCTCCATGCCACCTTTAAATGAGTATCTATAAGGTATAAAGTATAAAGAGTGTATTACAGTAAACTTAAAATAATCTCATAATTGCTTGTGTCCTGCCTCGTGTTGGCATTCTATGCAGTGCTGAGTTCCCTGGGTTAGGCTCTAGGCTCCCCATAACCCTACATAGAGTAAGCGTTATAAGTAATGAATAAATGGATTATGTTCTAATAAGAAACATTAGCTTATGTATTTTTACCTGCTAAGTAGAAAGGTCTATTAATTTATCTTCAACTGCAATGTTCCAGCCAAGAGGGTTAAACTGAAGAATCCTTCCAATTTCCACAACCTATAACATATTATCTCAAGAATGCATGATTGCATCAAAAAACTTGGTAGCCTTTCCAAAGTAATGGCTCATTCCTTCTAACCCAAAGTGTTTATTTCAATAATGACTTATTATTTCTATTGTTAGTGCCGATGGAGATTTTGCTGTGACGCATTTGACCAAAGCCCAGGTGTTCCATGATGGCAGAGTCAAATGGAAGCCTCCTGCCATATATAAGAGCTCCTGCAGTATTGACGTCACCTTCTTCCCTTTCGATCAGCAAAACTGTAAGATGAAATTCGGGTCTTGGACGTACGACCGAGCAAAGATCGACTTGATCAGCATGGACAGCAACGTGGACCAAATGGACTACTGGGAGAGTGGTGAGTGGGTCATCATCAATGCTGTAGGAAAGTATAACAGCAAGAAATATGAGTGCTGCACAGAAATCTACCCAGACATTACATATTACTTCATCATCCGTCGGCTCCCTCTGTTCTACACCATCAATCTGATCATCCCGTGCCTGCTGATCTCATGCTTGACCGTGCTCGTGTTCTATCTACCCTCGGAGTGTGCTGAGAAGATCACGCTGTGCATATCCGTGCTGCTCTCGCTCACGGTGTTCCTCCTGCTCATCACAGAAATCATCCCTTCCACCTCATTGGTCATCCCACTCATCGGCGAGTACCTGCTCTTCACCATGATCTTTGTCACACTTTCCATTATCATCACTGTGTTTGTGCTGAACGTCCACCACCGCTCATCTCGCACACACCGAATGCCTCACTGGGTCCGCCAACTCTTTCTCCACCTGGTGCCGCGATACCTTTTCATGAAACGCCCACCCGCTGCAGGAAAGAGGAACTGCCGCAAGCTCATCGAAATGATGCACAAGCCAATGGCGCTGCAGCCAATCCAGCAGGATAACCCCACCATGACCATGCCCCTTGACCTGTGCACGGTCTCTGCTGCCTCATCATGCGCGATACAACGAGAAGCAGCGTCCAAATCTCCTCTTTTCTGCAGCTCACCCAGCAGTCAGTACTCCATCCTTCAAGAGGAGCCCACACTCATGAACCTCACTTCCGGACTCGCAAGCACTCAAATGAACACTTCCTCTACGTCAAGCCCTACATTGTCTCCCGATGCACCGCTTGGGCCTCTGCTTCAAACGTTAGCCCTGAGTGAGATTTGTGAATATCAGTGCCACAGTGCTGAGAGTGTGTTTGTGGATACCACCGAGGGTACGCACGAGACGGAAACTCTTTGGCACTGCCATAAGCATAAGGAGACAAGTATACATACGTACTTTGCTGCAGATCGAGGTGAAAGTAAAGGTTCGTGTGGACGACACAAGGGCCGTGCCAAGCAAATGTCAAATCCCAACTGCTGTAAAGAATCCAAGATGGAGGAACTTCCAGTGTCTCAGTCGCTCCTGCGGGCCCTCGAGGGAGTCCAGTACATCGCCGACCATCTCAGAGCTGAGGATTCAGACTTTTCGGTATGTTGTTGCCTTGCACCTCCAGGGTCCGGGTTCGAATCCTGGTCAGGTTCGATTCCCGTCTCTGTGTGCATGGAGTTTGCATGTTCTCGCCGTGCTTGGTGGGTTTCCTCTGGACACTCCGGTTTCCTCCCACAGTCCAAAGACATGCAGGTTAATTGGCGTTCCCAAATTGCCCGTAGTGTCTGAATGGTTGTGTGTGTCCTGCGATGGATTGTCACCCTGTCCAGGGTGTACCCTGCCTTGTGCCCTAAGCCTCCTGGGATAGGCTCCAGGCCCCCCGCGACCCTGAATACAGGAATAAGCGGTATAGAAGATGAGTGAGTGAGTAAGTGAGTGTATGGAACGTGAATGTGTATAAATCAAAATGGTCAGATAGTCCCGGATGAGCAAGCCGATGGTGACAAGTGGCAAGAAAAAACTCCCTGAGATAGGAAGAAACCTTGAGAGGAACCGGACTCAACAGGGAACCCATCCTCATCTGGGTGAAACAGAAAGCAAGAATTGATCTGCATTCATACTGGCAGTCAGTTCAGTATAACAGTTGATGTTAATTGATGTTAATATGAAGTCCAGTTAGTTATTGGAGGCTCAATCAAATTTTCGTTTTCTTACCAGGTACGAGAAGACTGGAAATACGTTGCCATGGTGATCGATAGAATATTCCTCTGGATGTTTGTACTGGTGTGCATTTTGGGGACAGCTGGACTCTTTCTACCTCCTTGGCTGGCTGGAATGATCTAGAATCTGACACAGAGCTCGACATCAGGACAAGGTTCCGCCAACACTTTCAGTGTCCACCGATGTTTTTTGCGACATCACAATATCACATTGCGGTGCGTCCGGGAAAGCATTTTATCAAGGTCAGATTATATTTCCTTGATATGCTTTCAAGGCACAAAATGGTTTATTCCTGTCCCGGGTTTCCATCTCAAATAAATTGCTGTGCGCTCTTCCGAAATGTCCTTTCTTTACTTTTGTGCTGATCATAATCACACATCTTCATCGCCAACAGTTATAATCTGAATACATTTCAATAGGTCAGCCTATTGACTGAATCCACTGTAAGCAACTTCATAATGAAATTTATTTCAGAATAAAAGATATATATTCATATCCCATATTTGTCCTCTTACTGTAGTTTTGTCCAACAGTAAATGACGGAAAAGACTGAATTCACTGCACACTGTTACCCAAGAACAATATGTGATCTTTCTCTCTCAGAACAAATTGTAAGAAATAGCCTACTGATCTAGCAGGTACTGATGAGAGCTCTGTAGATACTGATATGGTCAGGTGTTCAGATTTAAGCTCACAGTTCATGCAGTCACAAAGACTGTAGATGGATCCCTAATAGCTTTTTTTTGTTTTTTTTGTCACTCATCACTCATTCAGTGAAAAACAGAAAAACAACTGAAGTCTCCCCTTCAGTGAAAACCCATCAAATATACTGAGATGGTTTAAAGGCCAAGCAGAGGACTTGTGGTTACATTCTGCACATCAAACGGCCACTCAGAACAGTGTGACACGTTAAACCAAGCAAGCACCGGCAGCTTCGAGTAGAAGCAGTGATTGTTGGTACCCATCAAGAGACTTCAATTTTCCAGGCAAGCAGTTGGAGAAACAATTTACTTTTCATCCGAACAAAAATAGACCTTGTCATTTTTTTTTTTCTATTTGGTTAGAAAATCTCTTCAAGCATCACAGCTGCAGGGTCCTGGACTCCATCCTGAGATTAGAATACTGTGCAGAATTTCACTCGTCCTCACATGTTCGACTGGCTATGCTACAATTGTGACACATCTGTGTAAGAGATAGCCTGGACAACACAGTTAGCCGATCTTCCTGGCTTGTGTCAAGTGTTATTAGATTTGGCTCCATTTTGGATGCTGATTCTTTACCAGGAAAAAAAAGCAGATACTTAAGAACGTGTGGCCCTCGTACATCCCGAGTCAATGGTTTGATTAATGTCTTGGGTCTCGTGTATCGAGTTTGCTTGTTCTCCCCATGCTTGGTGCGTTTCCTCCTAGTACTCCAGTTTCCTCCCACAGTCCAAAGACATGCAGATTAGGCAAAGTAGTGTTCCCAAATGGGCCGCAGCGTGTATCTGTGTGTGTGTGCAGAGATGGACTGGCGTATAACGTGCATCACATGCCAGCAGTCTACTGGGAAAGGCTCCAGGCCTCCTGCAGCCCTGTACAGGATAAGCGGTACAGAAAATGAATGAATGAAAAATGTTTTATAGCAAATTTTTACAAATCCTTAGTCACTGGTCTTTTTTTAATCGTCTTTCTTTTTGTGATCGTTGACCATTCAGTCAAAATCCCTGGGATAAAGATATAATTTTGAAGCAAACAAAATGCAGAACCACTGGATTTGCAGTCAAAAGCGTAATTAAATTATATGAGCACAAAATTAAACTTTTTGTCATCCACACAAACAGCATAGTTGCTTGAAAGGGAAACGTTTAAAAGTAAATGCATGACACCTGTTAAAAAAGATTGGTGATAAAAAGATTTGTTTTGATTGATGTCTTGCACAGACCAGAGAGGAGGTGCAGGAGCTCGACGAAGACTGATTGTATTAAGAAGGATCAGGGTATTTAAACTCAAAACTTGATTGGAAATTTTCCCTATATAATGCATTCCAATCAGCACAGACCAGAGAAAAAAATCAATGTTTTGCAACAGCCGTGTGACTCGAAAAGATCACCTTGACATGCATAAAATTTTAATACAATTGTGGTTAGATAGACATCATGACAAGTTAAGAACCAGTGATGTTCTTGCTCTCCAGTAGACACAGTAAGTAGCATGGGGTTGGTGATCATTTGATACTGGTGTTTTTAAGGTAGCTCCTCACTCCAGCAGGAAAACTGTGTATCGTTGAAAATAAACCAAAAATAGGTTTATTTGCTTTATTTCTCGAATGCTGTGTGTTCTGATTAATCCTGCTGCAGTTTAGCAACATGTTAATCAAATACCAGCCTGAATAAACAGAGTGTAATCCACAGGACATGTTCCAAAATTTTATTAAACGCATCATTAGTGATTCATCAACCGTGTTTTCTCTTATTGATTTCCCGAGTGGTGAAAAGAATTTAAAGACATTAAGACATCTTATCAAAAAAAAAAAAAAAAAAAAAAACCTTTTCAAGTAGAGACTGATTGCTTACAGTTTTGTAAAATTTTAAAAAGAAGTTAAAACAAAGTTCCAAATTAAGCACTGCTTTCGACTTTAAAGTTAGCACTAATTACATTTATACAAAAAGGCCATCGGTAAATATTTCCACTCCAGTGTGAAAGAAGTCATGTGTCAAAATTCAGTCATTTTCTTATGCGTGTCTGCTTTCTTCTGTGCTCTCTGGATAGTCTGCTCCTGAGCCTTCAGCTGCTGCAGCAGCTTACGCGATGCCGAGAGCTTCTCTTCTATATGACTAATAACTGCAGCATCCCTACGAAAAAAGTGAAAGGGGAAAAAACAGTTCATGAGAAAAAAAACAAAACAGAGAGAGAGCGGATGATGCGATATAAAAACAAGAGATCGGCATACCTTCCGTTTCTCTTATTTAGGGAGTCTGTGAGGCGCTGGATTTCTCTCTCCACCTGGCTCATCCTCTCCGTGGTCTGAAACAGCTGAACATTAAGTGAGCGCTTGGTGCTCTTCCCTCCCTGGTACGCTTCCACGCCACTGATAGAGCAGGAAGGAGCTTGAGTAGACCGGGTGGAATCTCCGAGTTTAGAGTTCAGAAAGTCAAACACGTCGGTCCGGGTCGAGTTGGACGTCCGCTTTCTCTTCGTTTTTTTCCGTTTGCTCGCGGCTGGGTTGTTTTTGGCGACTGCAGCCTGAGTCTTGCGATGTGTGATCTCAGCACACTGGTCCAGCGAGCGGCCTTTCGGGAGCACCACGGCCTGCACGGGCTCCACGCGGCCTGAAAGCGTTTTCCCCAAACCTGCACACAATGCAGCGCAAGCATTAAAATCACTACACTAGAGGGAGCTCTGGCAAGATAGGTAGCAAGGTAAAAAGATGCTGGATTTAAGTTCTGCTGATGAATCATACAGTACCTTTTCCTAACTCGTAACCCATCTTCAGCAAGAGCTTGGACCCAATTCCACGTGTGTGAGCCTCCCAGCCGCAGAACTCAGCAGTATTCACTGTGGCCATTTCCTCGTCTATACTGGAACTGAAAACTGTAGAGAGGATACAAACAAGTTGAGTTTTCATTTAAGTAAACCACAAGCCATTACAAAGCAAGGGTTTCTAAATAAGCAAGAATTCAAAAGTATTATCCTACTTTCTTTTTTCTTTAACACCATGCCAGCTTCTACGTCTATATTCATGGCGAGAGTCAGTTTTCATTATTTGATATTAAAACTAGGCAAGATGTTTGAGATTCTTTTTTTATTTCTAAAAACTTTAAAACTACATTTGTATTTACTTGTTTAAAAACTTTTTCAAAAGAGTCAACAGAATAAAACAAATTCCTCACAGGTGTTACAGTCAAATAAAAAAATGATTGATGGACAGAAGGGTTTTACATGATGAACACTGTGGTGAATTTTCTCTTGACAGAAAAATCTGTGTGCAGCTTTTGAGAGTCCTATTCTGCGTCTTCTTGATAATTAAGTATTATAAACCTAAGCTCAGTCTCAGAGACTGGCATTTTCAATCAGATTCAATGTGAAAAACTCAAACCTTTGGCGTAGCCTCCGTCACACTGCTCAAGATCATCTTCTGAATCAGAAGAGGAAGAGGAGTTATCATCCTGGCGCAAAGGAGGAATGAGACCATCAGCCTCCAGGACGGCTTCCTTCAGCAGCAACGAGTCAAATTTCACAGTGTAGAAGCCTTCCTTGATTTCTGCAAGGATGTCAAATATAATAGGCATGTTTAGGATTCTGGTGCTCACTTTGACTAAATTAAAATCAACTATTAGAAATAATATTAAATTACAGAAATAGACATCTTTGAGCTGAGAGAGGACGTCTCTGCAGACTCGTCCTCATCACAAAGGCTGCAAGGTCAAATGACTGATTCACCACGTGCGTGGTACACACTTGGAATACAGAATTCCTGCATTCAGCCACATGATCACACACGAGACATCTGGCCACCATTGCATGTGTCATAGCATGTACCTCTCCGAGTCTTTATTCATTTTTAGTCAGCTCTGTTTTACTGAGCCATGTTTCAGAAATATCCACCGCAGCTTTGAATCACAAACGGAGGGCCATTAAGAGACAACAACCCACGCTGGGCTTCTCTCTGGGACATCTGTGTCTGGAGGCAGTAATGTGCCGTGCCATCCATAGTGGTGTGGTAAACTTAATGAAGGTGGAGACGTTCCATCTATTCGTTTATGAAGAAACATAACGATCCCTGAAATCAGAGAATGCGCAGAGCACGGCTGATCGAGGTAGACCTATGGAAGAAGAACGAAATAAACAAAATCTTTTTTTGTTTTTGCTGAAGAATATTCTGCAGACTCATTGTGAGACCGAACACTGACGCAGGATGCGTTGTAAATGGGATATTTCTTGCTGGAAGAAAAGCACACAGGAGTCAGGTGTCCAATTAGGCATCATGATTCAACTGACCATCTGGTAAGCACCTGTGGTGGTTGGGAGAGACTACACAGCAGGACATTCTTTAATAAATCTCTCATAGCGTCTGAAATTCGATCACCCGCAAGAAGGGTTTGCACGAAGATGTGTTTTTAGACTGCAATCCTGTTTAGTAGGCAGTTTTGACTCTTGTGAAGGGTGAAGAAGGCAGATAGATATTACTCTTGCAGCACCAAAAAGACCACGCACATTAAAATGGAAACAAACTGCATGCAACATGTGCTCCTGCTATAAGCTGGGACTTATTATTCACCTTTATTAACTGCCTTATCCTGGTTGGAGTCCCTGTGGTTTAGGACTAAAGGCCGATAACCTTGCAATGCCTTTACAGATTTGCACCATTGCTTGCAGTTGTGTTTTTCTTTTTTCTTGTTTGTTTAGTTTTTTTTTTTTTTAATACAAGCCGACCGATCCGGTCTCCCACTTGGAGCTAATATTCATTTGATGAACAAACATCAATATTGATTAAAAAGCTTTTAACATTGCAGGTGTCTTTCTGCTCTGCTCGTCATGCTGCGATTCACAAACAAAAGGTTAGAATTTCTCAGTCAGAGGTTTTCATTCAGCAAGTGAAAAATCCCTTATGTCGCACACACTTTTGTTTCCGTAGCAACCATGTTTTGTTTAGTCATAATTAGTAAAGGTTAGAAATGTTGGATAAAGCCAACTCAATATTTGTGCTAGGACATCAAAAGTGTACATCATGGGCTTTCTTAGAATCTGAAATCACGAGTTGACCACGGAGGAAGGTTCTGCACGATGTGGATTCAGTAATGTGAATATTTTTACTAAAAAACATTTACTAAAAAATTACACACATTCCCAACCCAATAAATATGTTCCATACCAAAATGCAAGACTCTATGACTAAGATAGCTCTCCTTAACCTTCAAGAGAGTCAAAGGTGACGCTCGCACCATGCCCACGGTACATGGACCGTTAAACAGCATCGATTCACAAAGTTATGGTGAATTTAACATTTATCTCTGCTTCAAAAAGCGCTATTTTATCATGACCTGTTAAAATTAGGGCCAAGAAAAGCTAAAAGTCAAGTTATGATGGCAATCCTGAAGGAAAGAAAATATAAGCGAATTGAGTGTCACAGGCTTTACAAGTCTGTGAGCCATGCGATTTAATCAATTATGTAATTTCACCTCAGATTAGAGTCGTTATAAAGGATTTACAGAGCATGTCAACTCAAGTCATCTTAATATCAATTGTTCAAAGGAAATTATTGCATATTTTGGATGCCTTTAGCATTCTTTTGTAGAACAGCGTAGAAAGTGAATAAATCAAAATCAGAAAAGACCACTGAAGAACATGTGTCCAAACTTTTTAAGCGTACAAATAGTAAAAAGTCAACAACAAAAAAAAAAGAATTAAAATACACCACAGCTTTTGCAGAAAATGCAAACTGTGTGCATGCTTTGGAAATATATATAAATATTTTATAAATTTGTACAAGACATCACATTTAAACAATCCAAAATACAAATTACACAACATTTCAGTCCTTATTACATGTTTATTTTGAGTAGTAGTTAATACTTTACAAACTGAATGAGATATAATTAGCTTGAAACAAATTAGACAGTAAATTTTGTTGCTGTTGAATCGAATTAAAATCCTAAAATGTCCAAAAATCCAACCGAATCGACAGTCTACCCATGATTCACAGCTCTGCTGCACAAGCAGCGGATCATTTATTTTCCTGACTTATAGGTTCCCTACTGGACTAGTGGACAGCATGTGGGGTTTTTACCACAACCTTGGCAGAGTTTCGAAATAGAGAATTGACCCCAACCACTGATGAATTGATGGGGGGGCTCGAATAAGGAAGGGCATTCAACATAAATGCTGAGCCACATCAAATATGCAGCCCTAGTGATCCATTGTAGCGACCCCTGATAAAGGGAAGAACCCAGAGATGGATAAAGCTAATTTCAAAACATTAAGCCATCTACATTGCCAAAGTCAAGGTCAGGATGAGTGCCAGCCAGATTTCTCACTCAGCTGCTCATATTGGCTGTTTTGCAGTAGACGCCGTTTACCTTGTGCGAATTTGCTTCCAATATGTTCACCCTCAATCTCCATTAGCAAGGTAAGAGCAATAATCCCTTTCTACGAACCCATCATTTCCACTAGCTGAAGATGTGAAACTTGTTTAATTTGCCTGCGCACTTGCTAATGGAGTCACTGTGAGCCTCTCACCCTGCCAAGTCTGATTCGCCAAGGAGAAAAATACATCTTATTAGTGCTGAGTGAATAGATTAAACCCATTTTCAGAATCGAAAGGTTTAATGTGCTGTGGTATTCATAAAGCAGCAAACTTTCTATGACTCTTGCTGGTGATCTCAGTCAGACGCACTGAGAATAAATCATGAGAATACTTAACAGAGAGCTCAAATGTGGAAGAGCCTAAAGGTTCAGAGGAAAGCAGCTCTAATCTGCTAAGTGGATCGCTGCATAACATGTGGTTCAACAAGAGTACATATTAAAGAAATGAAGAATGTACGACGGTGATATTTACTGTAAACACAACAACACAAACATGACATGACTTTTTGATGTTTCACATCAACACCTTCCCCAACAACTAGAGTCAGTCAGGAAAGGACGGAGTATGTACAGTTTAAGGAAAGCGTTGACATTTCTTTATTTGGATGGTTTGACCCTTTGAAATTGAATTAAACATTCTGTCAAGAAGAATGAAGAAATGTACCTGTAATTTTGGCAGGATACCAGATGTCGTCATCATGCTTGGCTAAACAGGAGGAACCCTCCTGCATGTTTGTAATATCTGCTTCCAGAAAGGCCCTCAGCTCTGAGACACGCACCACCTCTCCATGAGAGTACCTAAGTGTAAAAAACAAACAAGCACACAGTCACTAATTAGGGATCATTCTCAGCAAAGTAGAGACAATCACAAGGAAGTGGGTGCTGCACCGAGCCATGTGGAGTAGATACAGAAATGTGTCAGAGTTACTCCTGGTTTCTGGATGGTAAGTCAGTCAAAAATGTCAGAGCAAGAGCAAAACCGACACTAATAAAGGAGTGTTCAGGTGTAATTGTGAAAATATTTATCGCAAGTTGCTCCACATTTTTTCAAGAGAAAAAGAAAAAGTTCTCTCAGTGAGCTAGAGCCATGATAGGACTGCCTGCTTCATGTCTAAAAAGCTGGCCTCCCACAAACTCCAGACATGTGAAAATGGCTTGGAGCGAGGTCAGGACTGTACGGGGGATGTGGCAATAACCCTCAGCCAAGTTAATGTGCAAGTAATGTGCACAGTTGGTGAATGATTGTGCATACAGCTTCCATAAACAAATGTGTATTTTCCGAAGCTGGCGGCAAGTTACGTACTGGCCAAATGTTCACGGGTATGACTGGAGTGAGCTCAGAGTCTCCTCGGTTGGGATCGTCATTCATAAATATATGGCCTTCTTTAAAAAATTTGCACCGTTCACGTGTTTTACTGCAGTGTGGCAGTTGTACCTCTTTCATCCTTACTTTACCTGTCTCTTCTTTCTATCTGCTGAACTCATACTTACTCCCCTCCTCATTCCTCACACTTTCTTCCCATCATTCTCCCTCTTCTTGTACTTTTTCCTCATTTCTCTTCTGCCTGGCTCTTTTTATATTTCCAGTTCCTTTCTTGTCTAGGGAGCACTAATCTCTTGCATAGACTCTGTAACTCCTTCAGAAAATTTTTAATCAGCGCACCAAGAGATCATGGTTTGCAAACTAGATAATGTGTAATTTCCTTCCTGATATTCGGGTACTAAACAATGGTCCTAACATACAACATCAACAAGAATTAAAACAAAGAAATATCAGACACACTTGGATACCTGCAGCTGTCCATGAAGCGGCACTTGCCTTCCAGAAAGAAATTGCAGGGCTTCATGGATTTGTGTGTAGGATGCACAAAAAGCACTCTAACTTGTGCCTCTTCTCCATCTGGTTCCTCTGAGCACACCACCATAGCGTTATGGTACTCAAGTGTTCCCCAGGAGGTGTAGAAAGGTGCCCGGACTTTGGTGCCACTTATGTCCACTTCCTCCTCATTCTCTTTTTCACCCTCATCAGGTCCTGGGTCTTGTGCGACCTCACTCGGACCTTCAGACAGCTCCGAATAAAAGGCGGCAAACTCATCGTCCAAGCTGGGTCTTTCCTGGGCGTCGGGTGGTGTGGTCTCGTGTGTCGTGGTCTCCTCGAGCGACGCCAAGAGTTGGCTCTTTTTGATGGACACCAGGCTGGACTCTGTGAGCTCGATGAGCTGGACCAGATCGTCTTTCAGCTTGAGCAGGTCCGCCTGATCAGACGAGCTGAGTCCACAGGTGAGTGCAGCCTCTACCTGCTGAAGCTGAGCTCTGTAGCTCTCAATGGCCTGCTCCAGTCCGCCTTCATCCATGGTAGGAGGCTGGATGTCAAGGCATGTAAAATCTGCAGAAATAAACAGTACAAGTGGTGACTTCTCAATGTCAAAACATTTAATCAATATATAAAAGACAGGTTATATTTATATATATAAAAAAAGATTTGTCTGTACATTGGTCAGTAATCACACTTTTAATGATATCTTTACGTTTCATACAATGGAGGACCGGAAACCAGTCTCAGAAAAGAATCTGGGTGTCTGTCTGTGTTTGTCCAGACAGATTTTGTCATAGCATCATGCAAAACTGTCTGAACAGAATTTAATAACGTTTTGAAAGTACTTCGATAATCTGCACCATAAATAAAATCAAAATGTTGCGTAAAATTGATGTTATGAAAGTTATGTGCCGGAATTACTAATCTACTTTAAAATAAGCTACTAATATATATATATATATATATCAAAAATCAAAATGTTGCGTAAAATTGATGTTATGAAAGTTATGTGCCGGAATTACTAATCTACTTTAAAATAAGCTACTAATATATATATATATATATATCAAAAATCAAAATGTTGCGTAAAATTGATGTTATGAAAGTTATGTGCCGGAATTACTAATCTACTTTAAAATAAGCTACTAATATATATATATATATATATCAAAAATCAAAATGTTGCGTAAAATTGATGTTATGAAAGTTATGTGCCGGAATTACTAATCTACTTTAAAATAAGCTACTAATATATATATATATATATATCAAAAATCAAAATGTTGCGTAAAATTGATGTTATGAAAGTTATGTGCCGGAATTACTAATCTACTTTAAAATAAGCTACTAATATATATATATATATATATCAAAAATCAAAATGTTGCGTAAAATTGATGTTATGAAAGTTATGTGCCGGAATTACTAATCTACTTTAAAATAAGCTACTAATATATATATATATATATATCAAAAATCAAAATGTTGCGTAAAATTGATGTTATGAAAGTTATGTGCCGGAATTACTAATCTACTTTAAAATAAGCTACTAATATATATATATATATATATCAAAAATCAAAATGTTGCGTAAAATTGATGTTATGAAAGTTATGTGCCGGAATTACTAATCTACTTTAAAATAAGCTACTAATATATATATATATATATATCAAAAATCAAAATGTTGCGTAAAATTGATGTTATGAAAGTTATGTGCCGGAATTACTAATCTACTTTAAAATAAGCTACTAATATATATATATATATATATCAAAAATCAAAATGTTGCGTAAAATTGATGTTATGAAAGTTATGTGCCGGAATTACTAATCTACTTTAAAATAAGCTACTAATATATATATATATATATA
>JAAGKR010000321.1:0-20718 GCA_011419295.1 Clarias macrocephalus | reverse complement strand
GAATTCCTTGGAGATTGGGTGGGAGGGATTGGCCAGAATTCCTTGGAGATTGGGTGGGTGAGAGGGATTGGTCAGAATTTGTTGGAGAGTGGGTGGGTGAGAGGGATTGGTCAGAATTCTTTGGAGAATGGGTGGGAAAAATTGGTCAAAATTCCTTGGAGATTGGGTGGGTGGGATGGATTGGTCAGAATTCGTTGGAGAATGGGTGGGTGAGACGGATTGGTCAGAATTTGTTGGAGAATAGGTGGGAAGGATTGGTCAAAATTCCTTGGAGATTGGGTGGGTGAGAGGGATTGGTCAGAATTCATTGGAGAATGGGTGGGAAGGATTGGTCAGAATTCTTGGAGAATGGGTGGGAGGGATTGGTCAGAATTCATTGGAGAATGGGTGGGAGGGATTGGTCAGAATTCTTGGAGAATGGGTGGGAGGGATTGGTCAGAATTCGTTGGAGATTGGGTGGGAGGGATTGGTCAGAATTCGTTGGAGATTGGGTAGGTGAGAGGGACTGATCAGAATTCCTTGGAGAATGGGTGGGAGGGACTGGTCAGAATTCCTTGGAGAGTGGGTGGGAGGGATTAGTCAGAATTCATTGGAGAATAGGTGGGAGGGATTGGTCAGAATTCCTTGGAGAGTGGATGGGTGGGATTGGTCAGAATTCCTTGGAGAGTGAGTGGGTGGGATTGGTCAGAATTCCTTTGAAATGGGTGGGTGGGATTGGTCAGAATTTCTATCAAAGCTGGTTCCTTGAGATTAGGTTGTGCTAATTTTTCATAAGCAATAGCTACTTTCATAAGCTTCAGCTGTTCATTGGACATGTACGTGACCGGTACTATCTGAATAAATGGCTGCATTCTTATACAAACCTCTCAGCAGGATGTGTGTGTTGGGGTCTTGTATGAGAAGGTCTGCTGCTTTTTCCATAAGGTCATTGAGGTTATCTGTAGTCTTGTACACCTGAAGCGCATACATGATCTGTGTGAAGCTGTCCTGACTTAAATTTTTCTTCAGCTCAAGCATAAAGCTCTTGCCCTTGTCTGCTGCACTGGAGACTACGGGTTTCTGAAAGAATCAGTGAAGCGAGTCAGTGATGAGTATGATAAAGATAAATGAATAGAGACAAAAGCTTTTTCTGTTAATGTTTGTAAGAGAAAGGGTTATGGTGGTGCAGTCACAGATACATCACATACCCGGTCTTGCACTACTCTGATTTTGCGTTTCCCTCCTCTCGACTCATCATCCATGCGCTTATCATGCTGTAGAGATAATGTGGACAAACGACTGGCCTGTAAAAAAAAAAAAAAAACGAAAAAGTTTTAATGGTTAGCTTCTCATTCTTGTCCTTAATGAAACGAGTGAACACTAACCTAAGCTATTCATTTCATTTTCTCTTGTTAGGCTTTTCCCACTCTTACCTTCTCCTCCCCAACAAAGGCATCATCATCCTGATTAGGATTGCTTTCCTCCAGCGCGTCCAACAGGCTCATGGGTCTCTTCTTACTGGAACTCATCTCCATCTCATACTGAACACAAAGCCTGGCTGCCCCGTCTCTCTCCGAGTGGTCTTCTGTATCTATAGAGAGGAACAAGTTCAGTTTGCTCATCTTACTGTAGGTTTCAACAATGCATACAATATTTATATAGAGTAATTTTTTGTAGCTGTTCCAAATATGACAGACATGCCATCTTACCAAATTTCCTTTTCTTTAGACTTGGCACGTGAGAGTCAAGCACTTTGGCTTTGAGAGAGGAACTGCACTCCCATGCACTTGTAGCTGGACGACTGCACCTTGCACTTGCCTGGCAACTGCCTGTAGCTGTGTCGCTCTCACTTCCCGTACTTTTTACCTTCTTCTCTGGTACAGGTCTCTAATAGACATACATCCAGCAACCATATTTCATAGTTTAAGAAACGTTTTAAGAAAAAGAATTGGTGACCATCTAGTAATCTACACAAAAACTTGCTACTTACAAGCTTTTGTGCGACCCGGAAAAACTGTGCAGCATCCCGAACCACAGTGCCAAAATTGTCATGAGTTCGGACATAAGGTCTGACCCAAGATGGGAGCTGCTGTCGTACATCCGTACTTTTGAACCTACAGTTAGCAGAAAACAAACAAAAGCAAACCAAAACCTGTAGGAATTAGCTCAAAAAGGACAAAACGAGAAATCTTATCATGTGACGCATTTGCTTGAACAAAAGAATTAATGTTCTGGTCCCTCACCATCACTAACCTCAGTGAAAACAACTAACAAGTTGGCAGTGATTATTTTGCTCGTTTTTTTATAAAATATACAGGTAACATTCTGGTCACATGGTCAAGCTCTTTTATAGAGAGCCTACGGGATCACCCCCCATATGGCTTGAGAATTTTGGACTAACTTTCAAACACCACTAATCTGCCTCAGTGCTCTACAGTGGTTGAGAACGACGCCACAGAAACCGGGCATTTTAGTCCACCTTGGAGCTCCATTTCTGCTGCAGAGCTCATTATCCAATTAATCAATCAATCATTCTCAGGTCAGAAACTTTGTTTTTTAAATCAATTATCTCTGTAGGCAGGACGTATAATATTTACTTATTTTTAAGATGTGTTGACCTGTAATGATTTATGATAAATCTCTGCTCAAGCAATAAATGATTTGTTTTGAGTCATATAGACAGAAATGTACACTGCCTTGCACTGTTCATTGTGCATAAATAAAAAAAAGTATTCACTAACTATTCACAAATGGCCATGCTTGGTTAATGGTATGGTTTGGTATGGTATTTGTGTTTGATTGTAACGATTCTAGTATACAAATTCGAAAACTGTCCAACTTTAAAAATTTAAAAATAAAGTTTTTTTTTATACATAAGGCTTTCTTGTTCCTTTCCCAGTACAGAGAAACATGCTGAAATTAGACCTACGCTACAGATGCAGTTCAAAAACATTAATATCTATCAGTACAGGATATGGAATAACTCCATGATCAGTTCTAACCTGTAGTCACAAAGAAAGATGGCTCCGTAATCCTCACGGTGTCGGATCACTCTACCGATGGCTTGGTTCACCGCGCGGGAGGCCTGCTGCCTGTACCACTCCTGCCCAGACAGATACTGAACACACACACAAGCAGGATTCAATATGTATGAAACAAACACAAACCATGGTACTGGTACATATATATACCATATAATCTCAAGCACCTGGCAAATTTCTTCAATTGTAGGTGACTTTTTGTCCATGAATGTACATCGGTCAGACACTCATACACTATACCGATTCAATTATGAATAAGTAAAACATTGAATATGTCACTTAAATACCACACTTGACGCACCATATTTACATCAATAACTAACATATTTACTCTACCTTCACACCACTGGTTTTGTTTCTGCACATCTCATCCAAATACTGCATCTTCAGCACCACCTTAGGATCCATTCTCGGAGGATAGGGGAGACCGGTGATGATCACTCCACGGCCATACGTATCCGCAAAGTCCAACCCTTCACTCACCTTGGGGGCAAACGGTAAAACTAGTTTTTAGTAAAAGGCCGATATTCGCATTGATATTTAAGATCTCTCATTTTCTTACCTTTCCTCTACACACAGCAAAGAAGCTCCCACCGTTTGACTTGGAGTCATTTACCTTGTCATAAAATCCATCCATCACCTGGAAACGAGAGAGCGCACGAGCAGTTATGAGGGATTTCTGTAAGAGCGTTTCTTTCAAAGCAGAAACATCAAGACACGGGGATGGAACGATATCATTTTGTCTCGATACGATTTTGTCTCTGCTTGGACATCCACGGGGACCGATCAGATTTTGGCAGCCATTCATTTTTCAAAGAAAAGAGTTCATTTTGTACAAAAAACAAACACAGTAACTTTGAAAGATACCACTCTGATTTAGCTCATAATGTTATGTTACTTTCTGTTTGTTTTTTTTTTGCTCCATAATACACATTGAATGTAATTATCAGTTATTACTTCCACCATTCACTGTTGTGATTTATGTCAAATATCCACAAAATTTTTACCTCTATAAAAAGGCAATTGCGTCTCTGTCCAAAAAAGTAAAAATAACACTGTCTATGGATGTCTAGTCACTTCTGATCGGTATTCAGTATTCACTTGCCTGCCTTCACATGCATATGAACTTGAGTAACATCCAATTCTTAATCCATAGGGTTTAATATGATGTTGGCCCCGCCCTCTTTGCAGCTATAACAGATTCAACTATTCTGGGAAGGCTTTCCACAAAGTTTAGGACTGTGTTTATGGGAATTTGTGAGGTCAGACACTGATGTTGGATGAGAAGGCCTGGCTCGCAGTCTCCGCACTAATTCATCCCGAAGAGTCTCTATCGGGTTGAGGTCAGGACTCGATGCATGCCTGTAAAGCTCAACTCGTTCATCAGTTCAACTCGACCTTGCTTTGCGCACTGGTGCGCAGTCAGGTTGCAACTGGTTGTTGGGCTCGGCCCCTTACTTCCAGTGGAAATAACACTTAATGCTTTAGGATACCAAGACATTTTGAACAATTTCATGCTCTCAACTTTGTGGAAACAGTTTGGGGACGCCGGACGGAGACTGCGAGCCAGGCCTTCTCGTCCAACATCAGTGTCTGACCTCACAAATGCGCTGCAGGACACACACTCCTAAACCTTGTGGAAAGCGTTCCCCCAGAACAGTTGAAGCTGTTATTGCTGCAAAGAATGCGGGGCCAACATCATATTAAACCCTATGGATTAAGAATTGGATGTTACCCAAGTTAATATGCATGTGAAGGCAGGTGGGAACACTTTCGTTTCAATAATACGCATTACTATATGAATGGAGTCTTAATGTGAGCATTAAAACCAAAGTGTAGAGTATAACTTTATGAAACCTGGAAGACCTACCTCTGTAAAGGTACCCTTTCCTTTGGGTTCCACAAACATGGACTTCATTGACTCCATGCGGTCTACGTGCCCGCTACCCTGTCAGGGTCAAACAAGGAACAACAAACAGCTTAACTGATAATTATGTTTCACATTCAAGAAATTCTGTAAAATTGTGAACTATCAGCTACAGGTTTTTATGATGACAATGAATCAATTACATATTTCTAACTAACTGTCTGATATATCCATGAGGTGAACTCACCCTCCAATACTCCAGCGTCTTATCCAACACCGGGTATGATGGGAAAAACACCAGCAGGCCATGAGGAACCACTCGGCATAAATTAACTATCAATACCAAGTACATTATTTTATTATATACAAAGACATTGTTGTGTGTTAATCTTCCATCTTAGACCTATAATAAAAGACCTGTGTCTTACCAATAGTGTTTCCTAATGACGCCATGTTCTCAGGAAGAAACCTTCACAGGAAGTGACACACTATGTGATTAATATGGAACACACAACACATAATCCGACTGGATACCGCTGTCTGGAACACACCTTCTGTCAAAGGCCGTGCTGAGCTGCACGCCATCCGGCCCTTTGTCGACAATGCTGACGAAGATCTGGTCCTTCTGAATGACGTGAGGGTTCTCCAGACTCACAGGAAATGGGCTGTGAAAAAGAGAAGGTATGCTTGAGCTACAGAGCGACAGATTCGCCATCGCCTGGCTGGAGGTAAAGAGAAGCCGTGCGAGGACCTACATCTGCATCTCGCAGGTGAAGGATGACAGGGGTGACAGGGTGCCGCTAGTCAGGATGATACAGCGCACTTCCTGTCGCAGGAGATCTTGCATGCTGAATCCCGGAGAGAAGCACCAGTAACTCAGCACGTTCCCTGCCACACACATGCAAAAAAAAATAAAAAATTTGGGTGTATCCTATGAATTAAGTTAAATAATCAAATAATATCTGTGAGATGTTGAGTAAATAAAGGCTTATACCTTGTTTCTTTGTATTAGACGACGCCCACAGATCTGTGGTCTGCTTCTTTTTGAAATTGCTCGTGTCTGGATGAATGTGTACCTGAAAAAAAAAACAAAAATTTAAATTTCACGTTTCATAAAACCTGATTTTCTCCCTAATGTTTCATGTCCAATTCCCGCCCATCTAAAGTAGTCTGCGCACTCCCCCATCAGCTACAGTTAAGGGATGACGCTTTAAGTACAAGTGCTCTTTAGATAATGCTTTTTTTTTTTTTTGCATACTTCACACTACTCCATCTGTTTCACTCCTATAACAAAGACGCTATATTAGACACTATGTATATGAGCTACAGCTGAGCCCCACGGCAAACTGGAGACCCAGCCGGATGTCTAAAAATGACTAAAAAGTCAATGTTGCATAATAGGCACCCTTTAAAGTAACAAATGGGGCAAGGCAAACCCATCCACCCATAAATCTGAGCAGGTATGAGATAGGTGAGACATCGTGGTGCATCCCCGACCGTCTTACAGCATCCCAGAATAGATACAGAGAGATACTGTATACATAAATAATAAACAGACCTTAAACTGCTGCATGCTGTTCCCCTTGTGTGACTGCACACCGCCCTCTGCTGGTTCAACAGCAAACACCAACTGATCACATCAAAAAAAAGAAACATCAATTAAAAACCCTCAATGGCAATGTCACTAATAAGAAATATAAATATATATCAAAGACGAATACGTGGCATCGTTACTTGTATTATATCTGCCACTTTCTGCAGTCCGCTGGTGTTGAGGAAAATACCTGGCTCTGAGTTCAAGAAAGTTGGGTGTTAGTGAGCTCATTAACGTGTAACACATTACTTTCCATCCATGCTTAAAACACCTACTTCCTGCCAAATATCCCGTGATCTGCTCCATCGCCTCCACGACTGCGGTTTTGGTGTCGTAATTGACGTGAGCCTTTTGGAAAAGCTCATAAATAAAGCTGAGAAAGAAAACAAGGAAAAGAGAAAAAATATAAAAAACAGAATGAAATATTACACTACAACAGCCTGTAGTATACTGCCACTACCTGCTACTTCCCATTAGAGGAGTGTTGGTAAAATACACTGCCTAGCCAAAAAAAAAAAAGTCACCATTTTAGAAGAACCTGCATTAAGCAAAAACAATATCTATGTACAGAACTGAAATTTATTCATAAAGTACTGAAATTTGGTTAAGAACTGGTTAATGCATTATTATAATGTATAAAAAAAACATGCATAAAAAACATCTAACTTAAGGCATGAACCAGTGAGAAACAGGTGCAGATGATGGCAGATGATCAGACCAGTGATTAGTGCACTGCTGATGCTGATGCTGAGTGGTTGGAACAGACGAGAGGGGAAATGAGGTCGCTGCTGAGGATGTTACATAAACATTCAATTTTGAAATTGTATCTTTAGACACTTTGCAGCCTGTCGCAGACTGGCAGTAAAACATTTGGTCCAATTTCTTTTTCATTTAATTTACATATAAAGATAAATTTGATTTAATATGAAGAAACGAGAGGTGGCTCAGACCTTTTTCACAGTGCTGTATATTAAAACACCATTTTGACTTATACACAAAAACAGGTAAAAGTTGCACAAAAAAGTCAACAATGCAGACTTTAACATTTAGCATTTTTGCTAATACAAAGCCTCTTCACTTATTTACATACATAAACATAACTATAAATAGTTTCAATAATGATAACAGTGAATGAAATTGTATTTATGCACCAATTTTAATGCTAAAATGCAAAAATGTTCAGAACTAGGCTTGATATTATATTTGTTTTGTAATAATCTTGCAATGAGAAAAGTTCAATATTATATTCGGCTTTTAATTTAAAAAATATTATTATATTTTCATTTGCTAACATATCTGTACTTTTTTTTTTTTTTTTTTTTTTTTTAAGTATGTTCGATATAAATAAATTGACAAGCTACACTACAATAATGAGCACGTGTTTGTAATCCTTTCATCTTTTCATCCTCTGGTTAGTAGAAAAGCCCTGCTTTAGGAGCTCAGGTTATTGATGCAGTCCATCCTCATATATTAAAAATGTGCACTTACAATAATATGTTAAAGAAACTGGTTTCGACAGCCCTTATTTATGGGTTTAATGCAAAAAAATGAATAAAACAACAGCCGAAACAGATGACACACCTGCCAGGCTTGGTAATCCCCTGGTTATTGAAAGGCATCTCAAAGTCATTTATGGTCATTTCCAGGTCCATTAAAATTTCTATTAAAAAAAAACAAAAAAAAAACAAAGATAAGTCAAACAACATGGCATTTCTAAAGCCGTTTTACTCAGTACAACATAACGTTTGCTACTTACGCTTTATTTTTGCAATCGTAGTGATGTCCAGGTTCAGACCTGTATAACGGACAAGTAAACAGATTTACCCTCAACATACAGCTGACTTGGAAATGTGTAACAAGCCATCATGAGCCGAACCTGAGCTCAAAGATTCACCGCTGAACTCCTCTGAAGATTCTCCCTTGCCGATATCGGAGGCCTGCTCCCGCAAAAGCTTGTCCACTGCATCGATGGCTGACGTCAGATCGTAGGGAGTCAGGTCAAACGAGGTGGACTCTTCACACATCTTCTCCTGTACGATGGAGGAAAAGTTCAGGATCAGTATAGAACATCTTATGAAAAACAAGTCGCCTGCCCCCTCATTACCCCCCCCGACACACACACACAAATCCTCACCACGTTATGTGCTTCATCAAAAATGACCACTGCTCCTTTAAGCTCTATGTTGTGCGCTCGGCGGCTCTGGAAGACAAACCAGATCATTACAGTTCACACGACGGCTGGAACAACCACTGACTACGAGGGGAAAAAACTCCTGTCATCACCTTCGGATCGAGGAGGTAGTTGTAGGGCATGAATATGAGGTCAGCGTGCTGCTTTAGTGAGCGAGACAGATAATATGGACACACCCTGAAAGAGAAATGCATATTTTAATAGAAAATCTTTTTTTATTTTATTTTACAATTTATTATAAATCTGTTCGAGAAATAAACGCCGTACCTTTGCTTTTTTCCAGCTTTCACAAGATCTTCTACATCAAGGATGGAATTGATGATGTCTTTGTCAGTACTCTTTTCTAAATAGAACAATAAAAATACGAAAATAGATCAGAGACGAGAAGTTACACATGCTTTGTTCAACATGTCACGCTCAAACTTACCATCGACGTTATTGTAGAAGACACAGGAGCGGGTTGAAACTTTTGCTCTGCACAAATGAACCTGGATTAAAAGAGAAGAAATTAGACTTCAGTTAACACTCACTCATCTTCTATACCACGCTTTATCCTGTATTCAAGATCACGGGGGGGGACTGGAGCCTATCCCAGGAGACTTAGGGCACAAGGCGGGGTACACCCTGGACAGGGTGTCAATCCATTGCAGGACACACACTCATTCACACACTACAGGCAATTTGGGAACACCAGTTAGCCTAATCTACATGTCTTTGGACTGCGGGAGGAAACCGGAGTACCTGGAGGAAACCCACCAAGCACAGGGAGAACATGCAAACTCCATGCACACAGAGACGGGAACTGAACTGAACTGCTAACCACTACACCACTTATCAGACTGGTATCACAACCAACGGTAATTACCATCGGCACTGGCCTCCACGGCCCCTTGTTAAACTATAGAGGTTCCTAGATGAACTATATAAACAAACGCACCAACTACTTCATTAGGTACACCTTACTAGTATTGGGTTGGGTCCCTTTAGCTTTCAAAACTACCTTCATTTTTCATGGCGTAGATTCGACAAAGTCTTGGAATCTTTCCTTACAGAGATTTTGGTCCATATTGACATGATAGCACCACTGGTTGAGCGGCTAACAACAAGCCTCATCTTATATGAGGTCACAAAAAGAAGGTAGAATCTACATAGCTTGTTTAAGCCCGGGTAAACACACACACACACAATGTGTGACTAAAGATGATTACAACAGGAATGTTGCATAATAGGCCCTCATTAAACCATGCTTCAGTGTCTGCTGCAGGTGTCTGGTATGCATTAAAAAAATAAATCCTCGCTATTCCCATCCATGACCTGTACCTTGACATGATTGCTTTCTTGCTTCAGTACTTCCTGGTTGATACACAGTTGCTCTCTGGAGCCCAGAACGCAAATCTTCGGCCTGTAATTATAATGAAATTTTGAACAAAACACTATAAGATAAGCAAGCATTCCCAAGCCCGAACCCTCATTGAGGCTTTTAAATAAAAGAACATGAGAAACTACCTTGAAAAGCGTTGTAAGCTTTCTCGCATTCATCATCACTGACCTGTAGGACGTGTTCTTGAGCTCGCTGATCACCTGGGTCAACTGTGAATGTGTCCTCGATGCGTAGATGATTTTGGGAATGTCTGTGTAATACGCTGCAAGGAGAGTGTTGTACAACATTAACCATCTCATGAGATGAACTGAATCAAAGTCTCGACTAACACACTTTGATGCCGAAAGTTTGGAAAGAAAACAAGAGTCCACAAAGTTAAGGTCAAATTACAAGGAACATTTACTGCATCTTCACTCTTTTCGTACCTGGCGTTTCACCGTCAGTCGCTGTTGTTCCCCAAGACGACATCGGCCTGTCAGGAAAAAGCTCGGCTCCTCCCATCCTCTCTGCAATCTTACGGGCGGATATGGAGTCTTTGAAATACGCCCTCCAGCCAAGCGCGGCGCAAAGCAGGCACAGGGTTTTCCCCGTTCCAGTCGGACTCTCCAGCACTCCATTTACTTTCTATAACAGGAAAATAACACTGCATGAACTGAAACGCGAGTGAGACATCAATTAGCTGCACAAACCTAACAGACCTTATAAATACCTCATCGAACAACTTTCATTCAGATGGATGTCAAACCTCATTGGCTAAAGCAAAGAATCTGAACATTGTTCATCAGAAATACACATTAAGTATAGAACGTCCTAATGTGCTTGAAGTGATTCCAGGATATTAAAAAGCAACAATCATTATAACTATATACAGTGGTGGCTAAAAGTATTGAGACAAAAGTGAAATTCAATGTTTTAAAAACATCGTCAAAAATATTTTTTTTTCAATTATTGATTTGTTTAAAATAAGTGGTCTGAGGGTGTAACTGAATATTTTGGATATCTGCAAACAAAATCTGGACGAATACGCTAAGGAAGGTGAACAAGACACTACTGACAAGACGTGGATTCATCACGACGAGCCTGAGAGTAAACAGCAGAGCATGGAACGGAAACAGCCAGACACTTATTGAAGAACTGAAGCCTTAACTTCAGAGTAAAATATATGCAAATATTTTATACAATATTGAGCTTTACAGTTTATGGAAGGAGCACATGTGTGTGTGATGGTCAGGTGTCCATCAAATAGGAAAAATACAAGTTTGTGAAAGGAAGGCCACCATCACAGTGTCCTATAACAGCAGTTTTAGGACTAAGTCTAGTGTTTAATTGCTTACTTAACTAAACTAAGTTAACTACTTACTTATGGGTCTACGACTAAGGAAATGATGAACTTTAGATAATAAAAATCTCCTGAAATGTATTTCTTCTTCACACCTAGAACTTTATTAATAGCAACAACTTACTTTTAAACTTTATGAATCCACAAAAAGTAGAGCTTAATTTATTTTAATAGTTTTATACATTTAATAACTGGTGTTACTTCTCTCCCTGGTAAAACTCAATGGCAGCAGCATTAATCATAACTATTTACAAAATCACTTCCATGTCTAAGACTACTTGGTTTTTAATTATGGCAAAATCAATTAATTATTCAAATTGTCAAATGTATTTAAAAATAAAACTCTTGTGAAGCAGTAAGACCAATTACGTACACGCTGCAATGACATCATACCCAAATACATATATTTCCTTATGGAGTTGGTCCCCTTTTGCAGCTTTAACAGCTATCCCACTCTTCTTGGGAGGGTGTCCACAAGATTTTGGAGAGTGCCCATTCATTCTGTAGAGCATTTATGAGGTCAGGCACTGATGTTGGACAAGAAGGCCTGGCTCGCAATCTCCACAGGGCTCTGTGTTAGGGCCAGTCAAGTTCTTCCACACCAAACTTATCAAACCATGTCTTTGCACTGAGGCACGATCATGTTGGAATAGAATAAAGGCCGTCCCCAAACTATCTAAGGCATAGCATTGTCCAAGATGTCTTGGTATGCTGAGGTATTATGATTGTCCTTCACTGGGGATAAGAGGCCTGATTAATTCAAACACCTTAATTCGATAATTAACAGGTTTGGCTAATATAGTGTAGTTTGGGGTGACTGATATTTATTTCATATTATTAATTGTAATCAATGATTGCTTCATGATTTTAGCGTTTAAGTTATTGTATAACATTCTGATGTTATTGTGAACCAGATTTATTTCATGAAAAAATATCCTTAGATGAAAAGGCTCGATCTTTGAACTTGGCCTAAAATGCTACCATTAAAAAAATATTTAAACTCGAAGTAACAAAATGTATTTTCAAGAATTTCATGATTGAAATTTCATACTATGTACTATAAGGGGCCTGATTGAAACACCTAAATAAATAAAAACTTAACAGGTTTGGCCGAATACTTTTGTCCATATACAGTAGTGTATTTTAGGGTGATTCATATTATTGTTTAATAATTTTAGTGTTTCATTTAATTCATAAATATTGATGTTATTGTGAATCTGAGATATTTCATGGGGAAAAAAAACATATTTTTATTAAAAGTACTGTATATGGTCTCACTTTGACAATTAAACATTGAACATCAAAGTAAGAAAATGTATTTCATGATTGAAATTCTGAACCTATACAAGTAATGTGTCTTATGCTCATTTAAATGATTTTGGCATCAGCAAAACTAACAGACAGCACTTTCCACCATCTATGTAGGATGACCCTGATTATTATTAATTATTATTATTATTATTATTATTATTATTATTATTATTTTGAGACTTTAAGTTTAATTTGTTTACAGCTGATCTGATGTTTAGCACTGTAGACTTCTGTTTACATTTCAGACAAGGTGTTAGATCTGAAAAACGTTACAGTTTAAGAGACCTATTAAGCACAAGCAGAACATTATATAACTTACGTTTTGCAGACACTCGATCACTTTGCTCATGTAATCTGTCTGGCATGGATACGGAGTGAACGGGAAATCCACACTAACTCCTCTTAAAGTAAGAGAAGGCATTGTGCTACAACCCGGAACTAAACTACACACTCCAACAAGTACTTACACAGCATAGTCAGTCCATAAAATTAGACAACGATTTTAATACAATAATCTTATGCCCATGTTTACCCCAAAGACCCATCAGATCACCACCCGACTCGTCCTGTGTTCATGATAGCGCGCTATATCTCTTCTTCGTCTTTTTTGTTTTACGACGTGACGAAATATGTTCAAATGTACACGACTGCCATCTACAGGTGACAGAGCTGTAAGCGCCTCACAGTGTCTGAGTTACACAAACCGGAAGTACGTTGTAGTTTTTAAAAAGAAATCATAAAAACACTGATATACTTATCACTTCAAAAGTCTCACTTTATCCCTGTCATGAATGGTAAACCTCAGGAATACATTCACTCACTCACTCACTGTCTATACCGCTCTATTCTGTGTACAGGGTCGTGAGGGGGCCTGTAGCCTTTCCCAGGAGACTAAAGCTACGTTTACACTGTCAGTTAAATGTGACCCAATTCAGATTTTTTGCTCATATGTGACACATATTGGATATTTTCTATGTCTGGAAAAAAAAAAACGCATGCATTCCGATATTTCGAGATCGGTTTCGTGCCTCCTTCATATGTGGAAATAAATCAGATATGTGCTAATGTGATTGTTGTGTAAACCGACAGATCGGATTTTCTGAGATTTTCTAAAACTGCGACTTCTTCGCGGTTTAATGACGCAATCAGGCACACCGAGGCACTGCTCATCCCAAACAGGTACGCCAGTGTGCGGTAGCCCACACCTGTTGCAAGCCACCAGAGACCGACCCCGACACGTCTCGCACCCAGACATTCCTCTGAATGGTTGAGGACACAATAAATGAAGCATATGCGCAGGCTGCAATGATGGCCCTTTTCCTCCTTCTCCGTTTCGCGAACTTTGCATATATCGCAGAGCTAGCATCAAGCATATTTTGCCTTCGTCCATCTTGGCTAGTTTGTAGTGCAAGAACCTAAGTATGCGCGATGTTTCAGACGGTATGGCAAGTGTAAACACTTGAATCGGATATGGGTCATAGTTGAAAGAACGTGTAAACAGACGGTCAGAAAAATCAGATATAGGCAACAAATCAGATTTGGGCATCGAGACCTGCAGTGTAAACGGGGCTTTAGCGCACAAAGCAGGGTACACCCTGGCCACGGTGCCAATCCATCACAGATGACACTCACACGCTCATTCACACACTACATTCAATTTGGGAACGCCAGTTAGCCAAATCTGCATGTCTTTGAGGTGTGCTTCTGAGCTGTGCCTTCGGGACACGCAAACTCCAATGCAGACAGACTCAAAAAGTGAATCGAACACTCAACCATGGTGGTGCAAGGCGACAGTGCTAACCACAAAGGCACCGTACAGCCTCAGGAATACACAATGCATTGGTCATGATGCATTGACGTGGACCGCCACGCCCGAATGGTGGTGCTTGTGGTTCTTCTCGAAAAGCTGGAAGTGAACAGTTGTCTAGAATGTCTATGTAATGCTGTAGCATTACACATTCCCTTCATTAAAACTAAGCATCTAGTGAAACTATACAAAAAAGAAATTCCATAAAGCCATGGGGCAACTTAAGTGTCTTGTACAGAGCACCAACCTCAACACCTTTAGAATTAATTGAAACTCTAACTGTGCTCCAGTCTTCCTTACCCAACATCAGTGTCTGACCTCGCTAAATCTGAAAATCGTATGTTCAAAAGGCAAATAAGAGGTGGTATCAAAAAGTTTTTGAGACTATTTTTTTAACACACCAACAGATGGCAGAACATCGCTGGAAAACAACGAAAGATGAGGAAGATCTTCAACAATCTCAACCCAAATTCTGAAACCATTCGGCAACTTGTTCATGATGATCCTCGGAGAACAATCCGCAATATTGCTGCCATCGTCGGTGTGTCATACGGAATAGTCCAGGCAATCCTCACATGTGATTTGAACATGCGCTGTGTTGCTGTCAAGTTTGTCCCCAGGCTGCTGACCCAGAAGCAAAAGAAACATCACATTAAAATCTGCCAAGAACTCTGTCAGGGTGCCTTGGATGACCCATCCTTCATGTCGAGAATCATAACAGCGATAAAACTTGAGTGCATGGATACGACCCTGAGACAAATCAACAGTCTTCACAGTGGAAGAGCCCGTCGTCTCCATGACAAGAACGGCGAGGCAGGTCCGTACATTGACCAAGTGCATGCTTATTTTATGCCCTCATCTTTTTTTCCGTGGCATTGTCAATCAAGAATTTGTCCCCAGGTGCCATCAATAGCGAATACAGCTCCCACGTTTTAAGGCAACCGGATCTGTGGCATGCAAATCTCGAAACGTTTTTGATATCCCCTCATATGAGTGTGATAGCCCAGTGTCAAAAGAAATTTTTCCATATATCCTCAACACACCGAACTGATATGGTTGAGTTCTTTATGAAAGATGGCCTTAAGAAAACTTTGCATTATATTAGCATTGATATGCTGTGACATGTCACTTCTACAAGGACCATCATTTCCTTGGGGAGTATTATTTACTAGGGGAAGGTTTGGATTTTTTCATATCTGTGTTAAATCAAAATTGAGGTGCATATACTGTAAGTACATAACCATAGGTTTTGGTTGTAATAAGTATATTCCTGCTCTGCATCCTGATGGTTAGGTTTGTCACCCAGAAAGTAATCAGAGCCAAATTCCACAATCCTTGATTCCAAAGTTCAGCTGAGATTCAAATTAGGCAGTAATTTCTGCAGTCCTACTGAGCTAAATCAAATTGGTATATTTCAAAGTTATGATGCATTTAGTACAACTTTAACTATTAACTATTGTTAACACCTAGCTCTGGGAAAAGAAAAGAAAAGAAAAGAGTTAAACTGGAGTAAATCTTGGAATGCATTTTTGCTTGAAACAAAGGTTGTGAAATGTGGCCCTGATTACTTACATTGTATTTTGCGTTCTGAGTGACAAACTTGGCAATCAGTCGGTGTGCAGAGCAGAAAAGTTATAACAACAAAAACCTATTGTAATGCACTTATATGCACCTTAACTTGAATTTAAGATAGACTTGAAAAAATCCAAATGATCCCCTTAACACAGCATTTTAGTTCTTTTAAATCTCAGAGGCAGGCTCTGTGTCCACAACAATAAACAGATTTAATTTAATAACTTTGAGTTGCTTAAACAGCATTATTCTCACTTAGCAGAACACCTGGTTGAGACGTCCAGGTCGAGATCATTCTCTGCTTCCTGCTAAAGATATCTATGTTATTTTATATTTTTTTAAAAATTTAATCCTTTTGTATATATAATTTTGTTCCTTCTCACCAACTATAATACCCAGGGTATTTTTAGACGGCAATGTGCATGCTGTGTATTTTCCTGACTGTACTCATTATGAAAGATCTATTTTTAGTATCCATATACGTGGCTGTGGCTGCCATCCATGAGGCACAGTGATGCAATCATAACATTCATTACATTATACCCAATGAGCACAAGAATGCTTGTAGATCTAGAGTTTAGTTTTGAAGCTTTTGTAAAGGAGGACAGGTTACTGTTTTAGCTTTTTTGGCATCATCACTTCACAGCTGCAGAGTCTGGGATTGGGTCCTGAGATCAGGTTCCAAGTGTTGCAAATGTTGTGTGTATCAGTGGTTCTTAGCTCGGCTCCTAGAGGACCACTGCCTTGCACATTTTAGTATTTTCACAGCTCACAGCACACCTGCTTTAAAAGCAGAGCCCTCTGAATTCCATTAACTGATCAATTAGCCCACTTTAGTCATCCCCTGCAAAGACTGCAAGATCTATTTAAAAGCTGATTCATTTGCCTTTATGCTCTTTCTATGTTTAAGATCAGGAACAATGAATATGTGTGTGTGACTTAGAACAATTAAATGGAGAAAATTTGCACACATGTTATGCCAGATTATTAAAACTGGAGTGAAAAAAAAAGTGGAGCTGTGTTACACAATCTCAGTACTCAGTAATGTAGAGTTTCTCAAATACGGTTATATTAGAGCAGTGCTCTGCATGATTTCACAATTTCTTTCATCTCAACAAACCTGATCCAAATTATGGAGAGCTGGATAATTAGCTCATGGGCTAGACTACGTAGGTGTGATGGGAATAGGGATGAACAATCCTAATATCATTTTCAACCTACAAAAAACCTTGAAGTCTTCTTGTGTGTATATATAAAAATAGAATTTGTTATTTTCCATAGCAAAAATGCAAAAATGTTTGGATTCTGCTTATTTAAAGGGATAATGCAGGGGGAAAAAAACAACTAAAGTGTTCTGAAGGTCAACTGAAAGTCAACATGAATCTCACTCACTCATTCACTCGTCTATACTGTTTTATCCTGTATATAGGGTCACGGGGCACCTGGAGCCTATCCCAGGAAACTTAGGGCCCGAGGCAGGATACACCCTGAACGGGCAGCCAGTCCATCACAGGGCACACAGACACACACACTCACACACTCATTTACACACTACAGACAATTTGGGAATGCCATTTAGCCTTAGACTTTGGACTGTGCAAAGAAAACCGGAGTACTCAGAGGAAACACACCAAGCACGGAAAGAACATGCAAACTCCATGCACACAGAGATGGGAATCAAATCTAAACCCTGGAGGTTCAAGGTGACAGATCTATGCCACTGTGCTGCCTAATTTTATACTGACAAATAAAATGATAAAATTGCTTTACATATGTTTTTTCACATCTGGTTTATTGCTACATTCTGTATTTTGTTATAATAATAATAATAATAATAATAATAATTATTATTATTATTATTATTATTATTATTATAACAAGGATCATCAAATATCATCCTGAGCCTCATATAAATCTCATATAAGTAAATGACCCTCCCCCCTTTTTCCAGTCATCGTTTTAATTTCATATCATACCATGGAACCTGCATTATTCTTAAGCCTTTAAATTCGTCACATCCCTTTTTGTAGATGCATTATAAAGTGCTTATTTTCTTATTGCTGCTACATTTATGACAAAGTTATATTCACCAGAGAAAAGCAGATTTTGTTTTAAAATTAAATTTCACCATACAGTACTTCCTAAAATCTGTTCCCCACATAGATAGATTTTGTAACAAAGCAGACTGAGATGCAAAGGCACAAAAATAGGTACAGTATAAGCAGACAGACAAATCTAAAGTGTATAAGCAAGCAAGAAATCAGGAATGATGTAAGGTCATACACAGAACAGCTACGCAGATGATCAAGACCTTACAGAACTTATACAAATGGGTGCAATCAGTAAAGCATCACACCAAGCGGTCGTCACCATGTGGCTTTATATAGAGACCAATAAGGAAATGATTGGAACCGCAGACTATTCAGTGGAGGTTGACCTGTAGAACGGAGGAGGTTATATGTCCCAGGTTGATGTGATAGGACCACTTCCATCCAAAATTCTAAATGGACAGTTCCTGAACCAACCTGCAACAGGGTTCCCCCTAATATGTGCTTCGTCTAGATTGTTCTTTACTGGGACTGGAGTTGGATACTGTGTGAACACTGTAGGTTGGTGCTCCCTCTATCTCCAGGAGTAGTTCGGCATAGTCAGGGTTCGAGAGAATGAAAAAGTCAAGTCAAATCAAGGTAAAAAAAAAATAAAATTGTCATTGCTTTGTATAGTTTTAATACATTGGAAAGAAATGTTTCTCCAGGACTATGGTGCAAAACATAAGTTTGCAAGACTACATTAATTGCAAATAAACAAGTGTGTGATAGACATTGACTGTAAAATATCCGTTTGGAAGCAGTACTTTATGTTCCACTAAGTGTCAAATGCAGATTGCAAAGTGCAGGTGTTCAGTGGTATTTAGTCCCACTGTGTTAGGTGTTTGATTAATCCGGATGAGTGTTAGGAGCCAGCAGGGTGTTGAGTACTGTGACTGCCTGAGGGAGGAAACAGTTGCAGAGTCTGCTCGTACTTTTGTACCTTCTGTCAGATGGCAGCAGGGTGAAGAATCCATGAGAAGGGTTAAGGAATCATCCACAATGATGTTGGTTCTGTGGACGCAGCAGTTGATTTATGAGGTGTTGATGATGGGTAGAGAGACATCGATGGTCTTTTAAGCTGTTCTTACAAAACAATGTAGGGTCTTATGGTTGAATAATATGCCATTCCCATACAACAAAGTGAGACAGCTGATCTAGATGCTCTCTATTGTTCATTTAAAGAAGGTTGTGAGGATGTGAGGGCTGAGATATGCACATTAAGGGGTGCACATTAAGAATCTTGAAGCTCTTCACAGTTGTTCTATTAAGTGGTGAGAGGTCTTCTTAGGTCTTCTTAACATCTCTTTAGTATTATAAGTGTTGCGAGAGAGATTGTTGCATCTGCATCATTTTACGCGCTGGTTTAGTTCCTCCCTGTAAGCTGACTCATCATTGTTGCTGATGAGGGCCACAACTGTAGCATCATCAGAAAACTTGATGATGTGATTTCAACTCATGAGTCAGCAGGGAAAACAGCAGTGGACTAAGCACACAGCCCTGGGGAGCGCCGGTGTTCAATGTGGTGGTGCGGCAGGTGTGTTTGCCGGGTCTCTCAGTAAAAAAAAGTCTAGGATCCGTTTGCACAGGGAAGTGTTCAAACCCATCAGGCTCAGCTTTTTTATCAGTTGTTGTGGGATAATTGAGTTGAATGCTGAACTGATGTCTATGAGCAGGGAAAGGTTTTATGGTAAGAAATATGGTGTCCTCTGTAAAGCAATCTGGGTTGTGTCTAAACTCTAAAGCGGTTAATACGCGTAGGACTTAACTTTCCTGAAGGAAGTTTGAGTCTCAGGTCTTGTGTGAAGTGCCAGACCATCTGCCCTGGACATAATTAAGGTCATGCGTGATGATGTAAAACTGCTTGATGTTACTTCTGTCACCAGATGGCTTGGACATGTGCTGCCTCACTTGTTTGTTAACTTTTTCACCAGATTCTTCTGACAAGGAAAAAAAAACCCTGATGGTTGATAGATTGAAGGATTCACTGGAAAGAGCTTAGACCAGAAAACAAGTCAGTGAGTGTGTGTATTCAAGTGTGTATTTAGCCTGTGGGTGGTAACTGCTTCAGCTTGTTACTGCAGTACATTCTCAATGTCTTGATTTAAGGACTAACACTTTCACACATCTTTACTTTTATACTTAAGCTACATGACCTTGTCCTTACCCCTGATTTCCAAGCATCTCTGCCACCAGGAAGTCTCTTCCAGTAGAGTAGCCCACCACTTTTCCATATTTAGCCTGGCATCTGATGCAACTGAGGAAGACAGGGAAGGAGACTTGCATCTTGTAAGCCATATGTTTCTCACTAATTACAATCTGAGACATTTCACTTCATTAACTTGGCTCTGATTGTGTGGATTTAGAACCCATCTTAAAGGACACTCAGTTAGGTTCAAGGTCATATAGCTGTTACATTACATTACCACACTGTAATGTAAGCCTGTGTCTTGAAACTCTGACCACTTACTGAGAAATCAGAGAGGTAACATCAGGTCTGTAATTTAACACTGTACAGTCTGCCTTTAAAAAAAAAAAAAAAAAAAAAA
>JAAGKR010000320.1:216414-228050 GCA_011419295.1 Clarias macrocephalus | reverse complement strand
ACTTTACAGAGTGCTTCGACTCTCCCATCATCAATACAAGAGCTCAAACTAAAATTAATAAAACTTAAGTAAACAATGCCAAAGCAAAATGCACTGTAAACACTGTACACAGTCCAATGAAATGTGAAAGTGTTCAACTTCCTTTTGCCCAGGCAAATGTAAGAGCAATAATCCAAGTTCTATACACTTTGATCAATTTCAAGCTTAAAGTTGGTTTATTCTAGTTTAGCTTACAATCTACAATAAACTTGAAAATAAGCAAACATTTCTGACAATGGAGTTTTATGGAGTATATTATGGAAAATTATATACAAATCGGCCTAGAAATCTTATATAACTAACAAAAAAAATTGAAAAATATATTTTGCAATTTTTAAGTATTTTGCTTGCTATTATTTTTGCAGTGTTAAATAAAAATTTTAAAAAGTCTTTCCAGGACTTTCCTGACAAATTTATCATCTTGACATCTGTATCATGTTTCTATTAAATAAAACATTGTATGTTCATGTACGTCAAACGGATTTGTTGTCCTGTCACTTATATTTAGCTAAATGGTTGTTTTTTTGGCATCCTGTTTTCCAAGTAAAAATCCATCATGTCTCATTCATGCAAGATTTTTCCCCCTTGTCCTCAGCTTCACATAGGCTCAATACACAGGATATAGCAATTACATTAAAGATGTATATATTCAGTCAGTGGCATTTCTCTGGACAGGAAGGCATTGTTGATGAGACGTCAACACAGATTGGGTTGACGTATTTGAGCTGACAGGAGGTTTACAGTAACTCAGATAGCCACTCTGTACAGTTATGGTGAGCAGAAAAAACTATTCATAATGCACAGCATGTTGACCCATTTGAAGAACATTTCGGAAAACATAACCTTCGTCTGATCAATCTTGATTTCTGCTGAGGAACATACTGTAGTTCCTCATAGTTCGGTCCGATTTTTTGCTCCAACAGCATGAATCCATAGATCCAACCTGGACTACTGGTTAGAAAATCACAGGTTCAAACCTCACCACCACCACCACCACCACCTCAGCTGTGGGCCCTTGAGCAAGGCTCTTATCCCTCAACTGCTCAGGTGAATGCTGTGTAATGAGATGTAAGTCACTCTAGATACGGCTGTTTGCCAAATGCTGTAAATGTTATGCCATGAGGCGGAGAATGTTTTCTTGGCACACTTTGAAACCAGTCAATCATCATTTAAATGCCTCAGCCTATTTAAGGATAGTTACTGACCATGTGCTATACTTCATAGACATAATTTACGTGACAGTGCACAATGCCACAATGCATGAAAAAAAAAATCATGAACATGATAATGACTTCAGTGTTGTTTAATGGTCTTCTGATGACTCAATGCATCCAAATTCAGTAGATGAGATTTGGGTTGGGATAAAATAGGAGATTCACAGAACTGTGTGATGCAATCATGTCAACCCTATTTATATATTGTATATACGATTCTTACACACTTCTACTGGTGTTACTCATCTCACTTTGAACCTGCCTGATTTATCCCGATGTTAGATTTCTACTTGGAGCTACTGCACTTCATATTCTGAATCATATTCTGCAGGTCTAGAAACTGTAAAGATCCCCACGTCTGGAATAATAGTTCACAATGCATATTTATCCTACACACCCTCACCAGTATATACATTTCTACCATCTAAGACCTGCTTCCGTAAACAAAAAGTGTGTGTCCTGTGCATTTTCTATATCAGCACTCTACAATACGCTCTGACTAAACATGTTTTTATCACAGTCAGTGAAGTTTGCCTTTAACCTGAATGTATGTAATCCACATGTTACCCAGAAGGTAAGGTTTTTAGTCAGGTTCTTCTCTTGGGTTCTTCCTCATGTGGTTTCTGGACGTTCCTACTGTGCACTCTGCTGCGTCTGGCTTGATCATTACAAATGTAAATCTACTTACTGTGAACTTATATGAGGCAATGTTAATTCATAAACTTGTTATATGAATTTGTTTTAAAATTTTATTGAAATGGGTCCCGTATGAAAGAAAGGCATTCATTGTTTCTTCATATTCTGCTTAATTATTATAACTCCTTGTGCTTTATCACGCGTCACTTTGTCACCAAAAAAGGTGAAAAACGTTACATCGCATTTCTTTCAATGTCTTTTACACAAAGGGTCAATTCAAGTTTTAGGAGCCTTTCTTTAGGAATATGTTCTAGTAGTAATTTTGACTTCCAAAATCATCTTTCAGGCTATGATTATTTAACCATTCTTTGTTGTTGCCATGATAAACAATAAATTTTCTACCATACAGATTTTTCCACAAATTAGTAACATTTATGATGGGAAGAATATTCCTTTGCCAACAAAAATGGTCATTACACTAAAGTATCATTGCTGTCCCTTTTTAAGAGGACAGATAAGCTTTTCAACAGACTTGGCAATATGGAACATGGTATTATGCAAACGTTTTGACACCCCTTGATAAATTATTTGTGATTTTTTTTTTTTTTTTTTTAAAGATGTTAACACAGTCTCTCTTGGATATGGAAAAAAATGCACAATATTTTCAGCAAACATTGGTGCATAGTTACTTTTTATGTCATAAATTAAACAAGGATAAAAAAATTTAATAAAAACATTATTGTGGCACTGTGCAAAAGATTAGGCACCCTACATAATCAGTACTTAGTAACACCTCCTCTGGCAGATATCACAGCTTGCAAACACTTTTTATAGCCGCTAAAAGTCTTTCAATTCTTGTACTTGGGATTTTCTCCCATTCTTCCTTGCAAAAGGCTTGTAGTTCTGTAATATTCTTTAGTCGTCTTGCATTCACAGCTCTTTTAAGATCTTTTCAGATACCCACAAATGTTCAATGATGTTTAAATTAGGGGACTGTGATGGCCGTTCCAAAACCTTCAGCTTGCGTCTATTGAGGTATTCCATAGTGGATCTCAAGGTATGTTTAGGATCATTGTCCTGTTGTAGAAGCCATCCTCTTTTCAGCTTCAGCTTTTTTTTTACAGATGGTGTGATGTTTGCTTCCAGAATTTGTGGCTATTTAATGGAATCCATTCTTCCCTCCACCTGTGCAATGTTTTCTGTGCCACTGCAACGCAACCCAAAGCATGACAGATCCACCCCCATGCTTAATAGTTGGCGAGGTGTTTATCCTTAAACAAGTTCTTTGCACAATGTTCTTTGCTGATTGTGGTTAAAGAGTTCTATTTTAACTTCATCAGTCCCAGCACTTGTTTCCAAAAAGCATCAGGTTTCTGTAGATGTTCTGTTGCATACTTCTGACATTGGATTTCATGATGTAGACGCAGGTAAAGGTTCTTCTGCTGACTCTTCCATGAAGGTCTTGTCTGTGGAAGCATCACTGTACAGTGGAACGGTGCACCACCACTCCTGAGGTTGCTAAATCTTCCTGCAGGTTTTTTTGCAGTTAAATGGGGTTTTGATTTGTTTTTCTGACCAGCATATGAGCAGTTTTCTCTGAGAGTTTTCTTGATCTTCCAGATCTCATCTTGACCTCCCCAGTTCCCCTCAACTACCATCTCTTAATCACATTTCTCACTACTGAAACTGCAAGCTGACAACGCTTTGCTATCTTCTTGTAGCCTTCTCCTGCATTGTGGACATCAATAACTTTCATTTTCAGAGTCTTACACAGCTGCTTAGAGGAAGCCATGGTTGTTGAGTGTCTGCAAGTGTGTGCAGAAGGTTTGAAGAATCGAAGTATTTGTAAAGCTTTGAAACTGGCATTTACTAATGACAGCTGTTGTCATGCATCAGATCTAACGAGCTGATTAAGGTCTGAAAACTTGTAAAAAGAATCTGAGACTCTGGAACTCTTAGGGTGCCCAAATTTTTTGCACAGTGCCATAATAACATATTGGTTCAATTTATGGTATAAGAAGTAACTATGCATCAATCATCAATGTTTGCTGAAAATATTGTGCATTTTTTCTATTTCCAAGAGAGACTGTGTTAACATCTTTTCAATTAAAAAATTCACCAAAATCTGTATATACACACACAGTACAGACCAAAAGTCTGGACACACCTTCTCATTCAAAGAGTTTTCTTTATTGTGTTCTTTATTGTGTTCTTTATCCCAAACGCGTCTCTTCTCCTTGTTGCCTGTCCTTAGCAGTGGTTTCCTAGCAGATATTCTACCATGAAGGCCTGATTCACACAGTCTCCTCTTAACAGTTGTTCTAGAGATGTGTCTGCTGCTAGAACTCTGTGTGGCATTGACCTGCTCTCTGATCTGAGCTGCTGTTAACCTGCGATTTCTGAGGCTGGTGACTCGGATGAACTTATCCTCCGCAGCAGAGGTGACTCTTGGTCTTCCTTTCCTGGGGCGGTCCGCATGTGAGCCAGTTTCTTTGTAGCGCTTGATGGTTTTTGTGACTGCACTTGGGGACACTTTCAAAGTTTTCCCAATTTTTCGGACTGACTGACCTTCGTTTCTTAAAGTAATGATGGCCACTCGCTTTTCTTTACTTAGCTGCTTTTTTTCTTGCCATAATACAAATTCAACCTCTTTGAATGAGAAGGTGTGTCCAAACTTTTGGTCTGTACTCTAACTGAATTTCTCCTCTGCCTCAAAGGTAAGTTTTGGTCTTGTTTTCCTGGGATGGTCCTCATGAGAGCCAGTTTCATTGTGGTGCTTGTTGGGTTTTGCAAATGCACTTGACAGTACTGTCCTTGCAAGAACTATTAAAGAAATGCTGATCTCTATGTCTTAACATAACAACTGATTGTTGTTGTTGTTACATGATTACCTTTGACTTACCTATAAAATTCCATATGTGTTATTTCATAATTTTGAAATCCCCAGTATCCTTAAACAAAATCAATGAAATTACCGCATCCTGAGCATCCTGACGGGAAACATCACAACCTGATTTGGGAACAGCACCGTGCAGGGCAGACGAGCTCTCCAGAGGGTAGCGCGATCAGCTGAGCTCCCTGAAGGCCCACACAGGGAGACTGAGGAGAAGCTTCTTCCCGCAGGCTATACAGGCTCTCAACTCCACATAGGACTCAACTGATTGGACTTCCCATGTTTCCTTCATACATGCATTGGAGCACACCGAAATACCAACCACACTGAATATTTGCACATCGCACAGGACACATACTGTATGTTGCACATTTCTGGTTCTATTTACAGATAAATGAGGACTAACTATTGCATTTTAAAGATGGACAATTACCACTGCTGCTCATCATTTCATTTCACACTACATGACCATCCATACTGCTAATATATTTCTATTTCATACTTTATTTTATTGTAACAAATTACTATATATTGAAAATTTTATATTTTAAATTTCTATTGGAATTTGCCTTTCTTATGTCCTTTTTTAGCTCACAAACAGTTGTGTAAGCACTTGGATGCATATCATACAGTGTACAGTATGGTAGTGTATGTGATGAATACATTTTTTTATTGGAATTTGACTTATGTCGACAGACAGGTTACTCAAAACTACTTTGCATTCAGAGCAGATGATGCTGAATTATGTATAAAGGCCAAACGTAATTGACAGTGATGTTTTATATTGCAACATGTGAGTAAAGAACATTAATTCAGCCTAGATCCAAACAGGTGTTCAAGCAGGACTGTGCAAATGGTGATTTAGTTATGATTAACGTTGTAATTATGCCCTTAACATGAACACATCCCACAACCAACAAACACACACACAAGGAGAGAAAGGATACAGAGAGCATTGTGAGGTCTGCTGAATATAAAAGCTATAGTCTGCATTGCAAAGAAACATGAAGAATAAAAGCATCACTATTATCAGGCATTCGTGCACATTTAGCAGGTGACCATGGCATTGAGCACCAAAGTGAAATAGTGAGAAGAACAATGTGACAGAGGACATGCTGAGGACTTGGAAGGGCTTTTGGAAGTGTTTTCTAATTAACCATTTACAGTATTTTTTTAAACAACCCCCAGCAATAAATAGTCTACTTATTTCAGATTGTATCTAATTTTGTATTCATTTTCTTCTTCCAGGAAAAGGCGAACAGTTTTGTGCTAATGTATACGTTTACTCTTTGAATTTATGAATAACATCAATACCCAGAGCCCCGGACTACTAGCTGCAACCACTAGACCACCCATCATTAACATTAACATCATGACCACATTATTACAAAACCTGCATACAATGATGAATGATGCAGCAGGTTAAAGTTAATATTCTGTTTTTTTTTTTTTAACTCTAGGATTTAACCAAGGTGCAAATTTAGTGGCAAGAATTTGTAGTTAAGACTTTCAAAGGAGATGCATAGAAATGAAATATGTTGAATATGCTAAACACTAATATTTGATAGTAACTGTTGAGAAAATCAACTAACGCAACAATTTTTCTTAAATTGTGTAAAATACCAAAAATATACCAAAATTATGTGGTTTAGATATGTGGCATCTTCTACTTCTTTAGACATACAGTGACACTGTCTAATAAACAAAATGTATTAGTTTATTAATTTATTTGTATTTTCACACAAATTTATAATCATGTATAATAATAAAAATAATTACACTCTGTAAATGACCGTTTCCTTTTCTCTGGAGTACATGAATGAGATGGCACCCATAAAAATCATTCTAAAACCCATCATCATAAGAAAACCAAAATATTTTAAACATTAAAGATATAATTCAAAAATTATTGCTACATTTGTACAGATATGTTTTTATAAGTTTTAATAATTTATATTTTGTATTTTATTTTTCTTATATATTTTTGAAGATTTTTGTATTGTATTTCTATAGCTAAACTTACTCTTATTATTTTTATTGCACTATTTATTTCCTAAATTGTTTTTTTTTTTTTGTTTTTTTGCATATGATCATTTCAGTGCATATCGTACTGTGTATGACTGTGTATGTGACAAATAAAATTGGAATCATCAAGAAACAGTTACAATTTGCCAGGAAATGGATGACTACTGTAGAAAATCCTTTTTCATGTTTGACATTAATGAGTAAAAATATACATTTACAATTATTTCGCCCCTTGAACAGTGTTGGAAATGTAGTTAAATATGCGTATGTCTATGACATGAATAACTATCCCAGCAGGCTACACATTTATCTCTTTGGTACGTTACAGGAGTTTTAAACAGTGACCTTTTCAGACTTTTTCTGTGTACTCGGAAAGTTTTCCCTTTCTTCTGGCTAACCTTTCACATCTAATCATGCATTATAGACAGCTTAGACATAACACCACACATTCTTATACAAGCCAGGATTAACTACGTTACTGTTTTCCTCATGCTTAGATTAAATGTAAGCATATTGATACTGTAAGTGATCGTGGATATGATTTGTTCCTTAAAATGAATTACACTCTACATCCATCGACTATATAACTTTTAAAAGTAAATAGAGCTTCAGATTAGCGGATTTTGTCATCAAGCTTACCATGTCTGTTTATTTCCCTAGAGTGGTTAAAGCTGTTTCTATAATACTGCAATCCAATTTTTATGTTTTGGTATGGTGCTGCCACCAAGTGGCAATATTCTACACTATTTCTTTGCATTTGGTAATGATAAATCTCATTTAAAATGGCATAAATGAAAAATGACATTATTGAGATGGTTGTTCAGGGGAATATGTTATATAAATATGATGCAGGTGATGTGTTGTGTTACTCATAGAATCTTCAAAACCTGTATTTCACAGACACAAAACAGGTGTGACCCATGCCTGCTTTGCTCAAGGACACACTGATGTAGTGGGATGTTATGGGCTTGGATCAACCACATGACTTTAAAGGCTCAAGATCGAATTCTCAGACCTCTTTGACCTTTCCCAGGATGGAGGATCTTGATTTTTTTTTTCTTTAAACAAATCACAAGCAGCACATTGGCAGGTGCCAGAGGGCAGTAAATGACTCCATAAACTGTGTTTGTCTTCATCAGTGTGAGAGATTGTTTAAACACATAGTGATTAACTGCGAGCAAATTGGAGCCATGTCGACCAATAAATCTGATGCTGCATGGTAAACCTAATGAAGTCAATGCTTATCCCTGATGATGTTCTACATGTCTGATGTTCTACAAGGTCAACAGAACATGAACACAGCACCAGGGCTGGTTTACTCAAAGCCAGCATGTCATATTGCTACCTAGGTATGAACTGGCTTAGGTTTATTGCTTTATTTTTCTCCGCTAAAGATTAGCTGTCTGGAGCACTCACATATAGAACACTTCTAAAGGACTACAGATCAATTGGGTTTTATTTATTTATTTCAATTCCAGATGGGTTTCTAACCCATGTACTTAGCTTCAATTTAATTTGGTTCATTGGCATTGTGGTTTGCAGTGTGACTGACTTTCTTGATTGTTGCAGAATCCGAACAAACAACACACTTTTTTTCCCCTCATTCACCGAATAAAAGTTTATTAATCAGAAAAACCTGTGCAAAGCATTAAAGTAAACAACGTTCTAAATAAAAAAAAAGGTATATGACAAGCAATACAATAAGTTGACAGTATACAGTAGTCAAGTCAAGTCAATTTTATTTATATAGCGCTTTTAACAATTGACATTGTCGCAAAGCAGACACAAAACAGGTGTGATATGTCACACCTGTTAAAAAACACACCAATAAAAAAAACACAACAACAAAAAAAACAGTAGTGATATGTCATTAGTGGTATTATGGTTTAGATGTCTCAATCAATAAATCAGTGTTAGGTAACAGTCCCTACTGTAGGCGTGAACATGTAGCACTTACTATAGGTCACTTTCTTACTGTATACAACACTTACAATTATAAGTCACATGCATAACTCTGGCTCAACTAAACCATTGTGACAATCATAACTGAAAACTTTCAGATACATGTTCTTCAAAAAGGCATAGGAATTTTATTCTGCATGAACAAAAGTAAAAAAAAAAAAAAAAAATTAACTTCAAATTTACTTAGGTATCTTTAAATGTACTATGCTTGTATTAGCAGTACCCTTTAATCTATACTAACTGACTCTCTCTCTGTCTCTCTCCTTCTAGATATTGCTTCTATGCTGTCTGTAACAGTCAGAAGTTGGAGATATTAATTTAAATAAACATACTTGTACGACTCTGGTTATGTACAATAGGTAACAGTGCCATGCACAAATAGAGTGAAGTAGAAAGTACAGATATTCATTATAGGATGCAGTGGAGTAAAAGTTAAAAAGTATCTGCTAATAAAACTACTCAAGTAATGTACAAGTATGTCAAATATATACTCAAGTACAGTAACAAAGTTAATGACAGATTTTGCTAGGTTGATTTATACATTGCAGGCAAAACAACATAGAATCACTCATAAACCAGACTGGGTAAATCAGCCCCATATCCTGGCCTGGCCTTGGTGTTTCACTGCTAGAAGTGTGGTGTTGTTTAGCTCCAAAGTACTTTGTCCTTTGTCCTGACCTGTCTGAGACAACCTGGTGCCCCACTTCTGGTTGGAGTTCCTGCTATATGGAGGCTTCTGGCTCTCTGCTGAGGATGGCCCTGTATGGTCTGCTTGGAATCTGTGTGGTGACTGGGGTCGGTCCCACATGACCATGAAGGTCTTGGACGTATCTGATGCAATCAGATGTTCTCTGACGGCTTACTAAGAGTGCGCTCGCTCAATAGTTAATGACTGAAATTCCAGACACAAACAGTTTTGCACTGTGGACCCTATATAAATTGAAACACTTTTCCTGTTGTTATACTGAACCTCCAGCCTTCTTATACGCAGAACGACCACAAATCAATCCCCGCCATCTGATATTACCCAGATGAGGACGGATTCCCTGTTAAATCTGGTTCCTCTCAAGGTTTCTTCCTATTGTCATCTAAGGGAGTTTTTCCTTGCCACCGTCACCCAGGCTTGCTCATCAGGGATGAATAAAATTTAATTGAATTGATCTGGCAAGCCAACCAGCCACACAGTACAGGCGTCAGTGGCAGGCATGCGATCCAGGCCAACCTGCTTGTGATTCATCATACTACCTAGAGCAAGTGCAACAGAGCTATGAAGAGATTGAGCTGCCTGTCCATACCCTAGTTTAGAGCAGAGCTGAATTCTGGCACTGTGTGAAAGCATGCTTCTGGTGCTGTGGGCTGTACATCACCGTCTAACCACACCTTTTTAAAAGAGGCTGTTACAGCTAGTGTAGAACCTGCCAATTCCACGTGTAAGTTGGAAGAGGCAAATCCAGACTTGCTTTCAGATGTTACTGAGGCTAGAGTTAAATATGACATTTCAACTGCTAGGTCATTAACAGCCAGGGGAAAAGGAAGGAAGATTGGATGGAGGACATGAAAGACATGAGCTTCCACATTAGCTGTTGAATAATGAATTTCAAATCAGACATGGTTTATTCATCCATCTGCCTAGAGATTGTGCATATATGTTAGTGTCCCATCAGTTGTAGTACATCGACATTTGCACAACGAGATTTGACTGTGAGTCAGGATCCAAATCCAGGTTATGAAACCAGACCCGGCATCTTTCAGATAGACCATGCTGAGGCAGAATACAAAGAGTTAGTGACCACTTTCAACTTCCAGGAGATTTAGACACTGGCTGCAGAAGTGAAAGTTTATCTCTGGGTGTTCTGTGAAGGACCGAGGGGTTCATTATATGGAGGAAAAAACAACTCCAGCCAAGTATTAAGAGAAACTCGGCTAACTTCTCAAATATGCTGAGGGAGAACACAGCAGGGAGAATAAGTGGCGAGAAACCAAGTCAGCGGGAAACCAAGTCTAGTCCCAGGGAATCCGTGTGATATAGAAACCTCAGCATTTAGCATTGTGTGTGGTATACATTACATTTACATTATCCAGAGCGACTTACAGTGCAAGAGTGCTTTGAAGTCTCTGTCATTAAATTGATACTCATGTTAACAGATATTTACAGCCTGAGAGCATAACTTAGAAGGAGAACTAGATCCAGCAAGGACAATGAGAAATGAATGGATGTCATTAATTGACAGTGTGTGATAAAGTCCTAATGTGTTTTTGTAGCTTTACAAAAATAAATAAATTAATTAATTAAAAAATATTTGAATATAAAGCTTGATTAGGATTACTTAGCTAAATATGACTTCTACGCCACATTAATGTCATACAGATAGAGAGTTTTTCTGTACATTTTTTGTTTCTATTAAAAGTGTTTTTTATTTCAATCATATTAAAATTTCCACTGCATTTTAATGTAGCCTGGTGAGATCTGTTTTTAATGTTTTTTTCTCTCTCTTTCATATTTGCTTGTGATCCCTGTCTCACTTACACCCCCCCCTCCCACCCCCCCAAAGAAAATCCTACCAGACAGACTGGCATCATATTGCAAGACTGTACATTTGGCATGTTCTACATTGAGCCTCACTACACTACATTCCCAAAGGGAGTGTGGGAGAAAGACAAGCTAACTAAGCACCACTAGAGCAGCCATGTCCTCAGACTGTCCCGTCAGCTTCCTGTCATAATCCCCTGTGTCCTGTAGCATGTCACCTTCTTGACACTGCTTACTAAGAGAAAAACTGTGTTGTCAAAGTAAATCACTATCAGAAGAAATCTTACTGTAGAAAAGTATCACATAAGCTTAATGCAACAACAACAAACAACAACAA